>JAPZDY010000025.1:17412099-17422630 GCA_029783645.1 Ctenochaetus hawaiiensis
TATCTATCTATCTATCTATCTATCTATCTATCTATCTATCTATCTATCTATCTATCTATCTATCTATCTATCTTTTCATCAAACAGAAAAAAGTAGAAACAAGTAGTTAACCAGTGTAAAATAATACGATACTTTGGACTGATTTGCCTTCTTTGATTCCCAATTTTTGAGTCAATAGTTGCCACTTACTGGGAGTACATTTTGCGTACATTAGCATGCTTACTGTCAGCATGTCATTGTGAGCACGTCTGCATGATGATACTGGCATTAACCTAAAAGCACTCTTGTCATAGAAGTACCTCAAAACTACAGCAATGTTGGAGACTTTTCCCTTGAGATCTTTATTGGGGTCTAACAATAAGGTTGCTTGTTGTAGTGCTTGCATTGCTGGAGTTATGACTCTTTCAAAGTACCTTGGAAGTAGGTGAAGTTGTGCCAGAAATCTCTAATCTGCCCCTAACAATACATCCCAGAGCCACTAACATGGCTGGATAATCTTGTTAATTAATCATTTGTTGTTCCTCTTCCTGTCTTCAAAGCCTCTTATGAAGTTGCTGCTAATAAAGCACACTGAGCTGCATTATAAGTCCACACGGTACTGCATAAACCACATTTATTATTTTTTATCGTTATCACAAACACATGTACTCACCCTGAAGGCTTAGCCTCTCGAGTAATACACACATCAATATTTGCATACCAAGACAGTGCACTCCGCAGTGTCCACATCCACTACAAACCATCAGGCAACACACACAGCCAGACATACACACCCTTCCCTCCAGACTGCCGTCACAGCAGTCCAAGCACAGCTGTCAAAACGCAGGGACTTCCAACACAACAATAGTTAGATGGCCTGGGAGCGCCAGAGAAAGACGGAGAGAGAAGAAGACGTGGATGCTGAACTGACACTTCTGGACAGCTCACATGCTCATGATTGGGCCTTTGCAGGTTGGATCCACATTCCCAGCATTGTTTCTCCTTTTCCCCCCTTTCCACTCCTTTTCGTCACTCGTGTTATTTACGTCCTTGTCTGTCTAAGTCTCTCTATTTCCTCCCTTCAGTCTGCCCTCTGCCTCTTTTTTGCTCCAGGCACAGTCCACTGTTGTCTCACATCAGCTCTCATAACAGCTCCGGGAAGACCTCTCTCAACCTCACGCCTCGCATGTGAGTCCACACGTCCAAGAGCAGTAATAACACTGAAATCCTCCAAATCAGGTCATGTCAAATTAGGGGAGGTATTTCGGGAGCCCACCCAAGTCTCCGAAGGGGTCAAATGAAAGCTTGCTCAAGGCCAGATTTGCATGTCAAAATACACTTGATGATTCAGACTTCATCACAAAGCGGGCCTGGAACTGCAGTCTTTAAACGTCTCAGTCTTTAAGATGCAGTAGATCTGGCCTGTTAGTGCAAGGTCAGGTGTGGACACGGGTGAGAAATCCTGTTGGCACGCAGAGATTGGCAAATCAAAACTTTTGGCTTAATCACAGCAAGCAAGTGCTCTTCGGTTGAACTGGCTGTAATAATATTTTTTCACCATTTCCACCCCAAATCCCAGGTAAGAAGAGGAAATCTAGCCTTGAGAAGTTTGAAATTTAGTTCAGCTGCTGACCTCGTACAAAAATGTCATCTAGTGGAAAAATAAATTTGAACACCTGTTAGCTCTTGTAGCTGAAATGCAGGTTTGAACATACAAGCAGCATAACTGTCACCTTAGCAGACCTCCAGTGCACCTTTTAGGTGTTACATGACCTGAAATATTGCCTATTCTTGGGCTAAAGAGATCAGTTTATCTCAGCTTCATCTCTGATAACAAAGAGATGTGTTGAACACTGATAAGGTTTGGACCTTGCTTGGACTTACAAACAATCATTTGGCAACTCAACAGGCATTCCAAGGAGGTTCACTCTGCTCAGTGATTTATTGCCAGGATGTGGCCGTATAGGGATAGTGTGTAGGTCCCAGGTTGAAGTAGCTGGTGGCACTGGAGGTCAGCAAGATAGCTGAGCTGCACAGCAGTCTGGGATTCATTCAGGGAAGCTCCCAAGGGGGCTATTGACTAGGAGGAGGCGGTAAATCCCCATTTCGAGGACTTTGTTTTTGCTGATGTTGTGTAACATCTTGGGAGGAAATTTGAGCTAATCCGACTTCACACAGTTGGTCATTGCAGAATCTATTGTGTGAGGTTTGGAAAATGAGAGGAGGATGGATGGTTGCAATTACTATCTTTAAATCACAGACAGAAACGGCTTGTACTCTTGCCACATTGTTCAAGCTTAAGAGCATAAATCTGAACTAGATGATTCTTATCTCAAAGTATGTTTGATCCGATTAAAATGTATGTGAAAATAACAGAGAAGAATGAAGAATGATTTTTTTTTTTTATATATTGTTAACAAATCCCATGAAGAAGCCAAAACCGATGATAAATTCATTCTGCTGACAGGTATCTGCGTGTCCAAAGCCTGATACATCTCATTCCCCTTAGCCAAAGTGCTCCATTATACTATAAAAAAACACATCAGTGAGACACTATAATTTCACTGGGTTTTGTGTAAGGCTGAAGACGAGTCAGAATTTTTCACGGTTAATTCAACTTTGGCAGTTCAATACAAACATTTGATCCTTTTTTTTAAGTTCAGCACTGCACTGAAGTCCTCAGCCTACGGGAGTTTTAACCTGTAAAAGACTTATGTTTAAATATCTTTTTTTGATCTTTTATGATATAAAAAATCAAGATTTCCACACAGTCAGAGGAAAAGTTTAAGTGTATCCTGCTCATACAAGTTACAATATCTCAGACTTCATTGGCATTAGAAGAGACTTTACAGCCATCTGGTTTTAAAGTATTTTAGTCAACTTTGCTAATATTCATCACAGGAGCAGAGGGCATCAGACTGCAGGCATGCTGCCCTCTGTTTCAATCACCTCCACTTCCATCACTGGTAGCTTTTTGGTTTGTGTCAAGTAAAATTTGATTTTATGTTTCTTTTTGTTACTTTTATTGAACATCACTAAAAGCATTTAGAAGTAGGCTAACTCAGCCAAACTATCCTAGATTGTGCAACAACTGAACCTCAATGTCAGCTGGTGTAGTTGGAAGTTTTTAAAGCACTGAGAGGGGGACCTGCATGTTGTCTTAGAAAACACCTACAATATCTCTTACTAGATTCTGCAGATCAAACCTTTAAACCCTTTTTGGCCACTTGGAGGCAGCACAGCAGCTGAGAGTTCAACAGTGACAAACCTTCATCCTACAAAGGTGAACATTGGTAAACATGAAGCGAACTGCCAACTTTCAGCCGGAAAGTGGCAACATTTGCATTCTTTAGTTGTGTTTCTGGCCACATGAGAAATCTAAGTCTGATATTTAATCTTTTTTAGCTCTGTTTTGTTCCCCACCAATCCTGAAAGAAACATCTGGTTCTTTAGCCGTACAGTGGGGCAAGTGTACAGAGGGTATACAAGGGCGTTTTTCAGCTAATATTATGATTAATTAGAGTTGTAATAACAGGGAGCCAAACCAATAAAATTGCCAGCTGTAAAAGAAACACTAGCTTAAATATGCTAAAGTGCTACAGCTAAGAGGTGTTTGGTGCTTTCCAAAGTAACTATTAATTCATCACTATGAGTGACATGGTGATTCTTTCCATTATTCATGTAAAAATATTTATGATTGCAGCTTAAATCCTGGTCTTGGCTGCTTGTTGGTGACAAATCCAAACTGAAACTGATATTAAAATTGTTCAGAGAAAACTGGACCCACTGACATTAGATCTTTTACCTCCTTTATATTACGGGCCCTTAAGGCTACTGCTGTATGCATGAGCAAGTTGAAATTTTCAAGCCTATTTTTTTTTTTTTTATCAGAACCACCATTTGTTGCTGTTGATACGACAGATGAAAAAGTGCTAGAGGTGCATATGTAGCAACCTTTCTGTCCACATGCTCACCACAGTGAAATAAAACAAACACACATCCTAAACTCATCTGCATGCTCCATCTGAGCTGATGTATACAGGTCCTCAGCAGCCAAAATGAGATGCCAAGCACTTCTCAAGTGCAAGGAAATGGTGCGGTTTCACAATTCCTAGATTAGGACTGAAATCTGCAGTTCACCACACCACTTTAAGTGGCTGTGGTGCACACACAAACCCGCTGAGACCATAGAAACATACACAGTGGTTTAGTGTTGGGCTCTGGCCAAGATAAATGACTGCTTCAGGTGAAAACAAACCGTGGCCCCAGCAGTTTCTTTCTTTCTTTTTTTTTTTTTTTTTTTTTTTTTCCATTTGCAAGTTTTGGGGCGACTTCTCTTTGAGTGTCAACTGTTCTTCCACATATGCTCCGCTTTGGCTCCTCCACCCTCCAACACTCTTTGGGCTTGTGAATTATTCAGAGTGAGGAATTCAAGTTGAAACGGTGCTCTGCAGACACAAGGGCTTCACATGTGTTGAGGTGGAACAACAGCTTTTACATCCATTTCGGCAGATATTTGTGACATCAGGTTTATCTTGAAAGACGGAGAAAGATATTCTCACACATGAGCGCTCCAGAACCGCAAAAACACACTAAGTGAACGCCCTCGAGTTTATTCATTCACTCCACAGTTGACCACAGTAAAAGTCCTGGTTTTACCCACAGCTGCAGTAAATCCAGCAGAGGGATTTTTACTTCTGCTGTGTCACCAGGTCATTTACCTGTGTGCAGTTTCATAACCACATGTTTGTGTTTATGAGTCAGCAATGCATATTATGACTTATGATAACTGTGGAGCTCAAGAAAGGTCACATGTACAATAATGTCTAAGCATTTATTACGCAAGGCTGGATATTTATGAGTAGAGGAATTTTTTACATGAATGTGGGGCTTTAAATGATTGAAGATACAGTTAATTACTCAATTACACACCTGAACGTTTACCAGTTCAATTTGAAATTACTTTTGTTTAAAACTATCTAATTTTTTTTCTAAAAACTAAAGTATTTCAATGATTAACATTAAGAATATATGAACATCCTTTTTTTTCCTTTTAAACTCTTTTGAGTGATCACCTGAGTCCCACCTGAAAGTCTGGGATGATCACCTGAGTTTCACCTGAGGGGAGAGGGAAAAGCCTGTATAGGGCCTGAATGGCTTCAATTAAGAGAACAATTGCTTTAGTCACACAATTATGAGCTCAGGGTGACTAAATGTAAAAGGCCCCGAAGGAGTGCAGCTAAAGATCTCTGGCATCCCATTCAATGTGGCCCGCCCACCCCCCGCCGCTCATTACTGGGACCACCAACTGGGAGCAACATTACTGAAATGAGCAACAACAGCACAGTGCTGCCACAACCATGAGTGATTCAGCTTTAACTGACAGCCAAAGAGACTGAAGTGGTAAAAAATGAGTAACAAAGGCTACCGAATGTTTGGATCAGGGTGCAAAAATAAAGAATGAATCATCAGGGTTTTAAGTGCGATCATTTAACAGTTGAGCTCCAAAACAAGGAACTACAATTAGTCACAAACTATGGTGGCCTAAGTTATTATTAAGTGGTGGAAGAACTACTGAAATTTAGGTAAAATTATTAGTACTATGATGTAAAAATACTCCTTTACAAGCAGAAGTTAAGCATTCAAACTCTTACTTTAAGAAAAAGTACCAAAAGTAAGAGTAGTTATAGAGTAAATGCAGAAAATGAGCCCACGTCAGTGTTATATTACTTAGTAATTATTGCTAATGCATTACCACTTAAGCAGTATAGTAGTATAGTATAGTAAGCGATCTTTTAAGTAGCTGTCAGAGAAATCCTTGGAAATAATTCATCTTACAGTCTATATTAAGACATACTTAAAACATAAAACCTTTAGCAGTTGCTCTGTAATGATGCAGGTTGTTGGATGTTGTGTTTTTCTTCACTGACCTCAGAACCAAAAATTGTTACAGCAATTCTCATTCTACATAACTTTATACTGATTGTTCATCTCCAGCTGTATATTACTGGTCTCAGTCCAAATTCATACATGCTATAAATGTTCACTTCAAATCACATCTGGTTATTTATTCGACTGACATCTTTTGCATGCTGTTGAAATTACCAGATGAGTAATTGGCTGCCATTGCTTCAACCAGGAAAACATTCTCATGCTGCAGGACACTCAGCAATAATCAAACGAGTTCGGAGATTATTCTTGACCCACTGATGTATGATTAAACCTGCATTTCTTACAGATGCTTAACTCCTGCTTCACTTTAAATGGGAGATTCAAGTGAAGCATGTGATCGGTCCAAAAATAACTGAGACGGATGATAAAGTAATGTCTGCAGGGAGGCTATTAAGTGCTATACTGAGCTAATAGAAAAGCCTTAGATGAATGGGCTAATAACCTTTACAGATATTGGTATGTATACAGTTTGTGGAGAGATTAGCTGCTGAATTAATCATTCGATGGACTGTGTTTGTGAAATCCCTTTCACATGCCAGAGGGTTTCATGACCGAGGCAACTCGCTTTGACATTCCAAAGGCCTCTCCTGCTCCTTCCCTCTACCGGTCTCCGAGTGCGATGCGTACACAAATATAGATTTCATACAAACACCCTCACAAGTCAACAGGTTCCAAATGGGTTGATAAAATCCACAGCCATCTCTGGTACACTATTAAGATTTGTAACTCAGCAGAGCTGCAAACTTGCACTCGGCCCAGGCTTTGCTTTGGCAACAGGATTTCTCCTTGGAGAGGAATGAATGTGCAAATGTGTTACAGGTGGGATTCATTAAACTGAGACCTGGCACATTGGTACTCGCTCTGCACAATTACCATGTTACAAAACCAGGGAGCAAAGACATGCGAACGTACAGCTTCACTACAGATGAGCATACACACAAAATCACACACAAAAAGTGGAAAAAATGCACGAAGCACAAACATATTTGTAATAAGCTCACTCACACACTTATTACATCCACAGCTGAGATTTAAAGGCTGAGTTCACTGCTCTCAGATGAGCTCTTCAAAACAAAATAACCTATAAATTGAGCAGTTTGTGCCTGTGTTATTTCACAGAGGAAAGAAAAAGTTCAAATTTCACAAGATCTTTTCATCCCTGTTCAGCCTCCAACTCCCTCACCTCTCAGATAAAGCTTTAAGCTGTCAATACTACATATTTTATGCATAAATAACAGTCCTTTAACATGTGTTTTTTATATGATAGGAGTTCATAACTCTTCCAGCTTATTCCCATCATCTAAGCAGTGGTGTTAATTTCTATGAATAATGTATCTGGTGTGTTGTTTCAGTTCACCGAGCTGTGGTCACATCACAGAGCATTCCTACAGATTATAACTTCCTCCACCCTCCTTCTTCATGTAGCACAGAGACCGTTAAAGAACTAAAGGCATTTATTGTGCAGTAATACTGAATATGTAAGAACTTTGTGGAAAACCGAAGGTGTTCAACAGATCCTAATTATCACTGACTACTACAATGCGTGGAATTCGTTTGCAGTGTTGGAGGCAATGAAGTCTTGGGTCACACTGCGCTAATGGGAACTGGCTCACATAGCTGTGTGCTTTTTGATTTGATTTGAGGCATATTTGAGTTTTTCTTCTGTAAACTTTTAGACTGGCAGCTGTTTTTTGTCCCAACACACGTGCACTTGTGCCTCGTTAGAGTTTGAAAGGCTACTTTTGGAATGTAGCAGGTTACAGATTACTCAGTGTAGTCATCTCAGCTGTAAAGCAATCTGCAACTAAAGTTAACTAACATTAGCTAACATTATCCATGTAAGGTTACAGCGGGAAAAAACACAGAGTGCATTGCTGAGAAAGGGTGCGTTTTACTGCTTACGGATTTAACATTTTATTTTCAGGAGGGCATGTGATATTTCTTCTATAAAAAGATACAAAGTCTAACTCATATCTATAATAATACTGTGCTCACTGCACTGTAGTGAAACTGGCTCCTGACCTTAAGTTTCTTGCCATTTTGGACTTCAACGTAGTTACGTTGCCATGTTGTAGAATCACAGAAACTACTTTAGGGAGTTTAGTGTTACAATAGAGTGTGCAGTGTCATAAGATGGCCAAAAGTACAAAAGAGGCAAGTTTCTGTGCAGCACAATTCAGACACAAGGTAATTCAAAGTGCTTTACAGGAGCATAGAAATATATCGAGAATAAGAAATGGATTTTAATGGATTTTAAGGAACTTTTTTATCTAATCTATTGGAAAACCACAGTAAAAGATTCATGTTTCAGGCCCTGATTTTAACAAGATGAAAGTTGTATTAGACTTAAAGTGTTCAGGAATTATGTCCCACTAAAATCTGTCCTTTGCCTCAAAGGAAGTCAGTGCTGTGATTTTAGAACACTGCAGCTGACCTGTGAAGACACCATTACAATAGTCTGGCCTGCTAAAAATAAATGCATGTACAAGCTTTTCTGTACCTGGTTTGGACAGATATCCTTAAATTTTTTCTATGTTTTGAAGATAGTACCATGCTGATTTTGCAATTGTCTTTATGTGGCTATTGAAATGTAGGTCATAGTCCATAACAGCACTAAGACCACTCATCTAATTAGAGCAGCATAATGTCATAGATTCAAGGTGAGCACCAACTTCACCAATCTTTCTTCTTTGGAGATAAAATCAATTATTTAAGTTTCTTTGTGTTCAGTTATAAAAATCTTCAGCATATCCACTTGTTTATTTGTTCAGTGCACCTATCTGGCAAGTGTAAGGGACTGTAATAATGCAATGACACAGTTATCTAGACTTGTGCAATAAACAATAGACAAGTTGCGATAAACATAACTTTTCCTTGTATCAAGGACATTTTCATCAAGTATTACAAGGGATTATAAAAACATTATGACCACATTACCTTGATACCTTGAAAAGTTATTTCTCATGTTTAAAAAAAACAACAAAATTAGATGTTTCTGTATTTTATCTGGAATTAATCAAAAAATGCATAATCAGAAATACTACCATTGCTTTCAAATATGCTCACACACACTCACATTGGACAGCTGTGCGTCAGTCACAACCATCCACCCTTCACACCTGGTGATCAGAGCAGGGTGTGTTCAAGTGACCTGCTTTCCAGAGTCCACAGTCAGATAATTATTTCCAGTTGCAATTAGAATAACAGCAAGACTTTTCTCTCTCTCTCTCTCTCTCTCTCTCTCTCTTTGAGCGAAAGGGATCAGCAAATATCCTTTCCCCTCATTTTTTGCTTGTCTGACACGCTTGTATAAATACCCTCCACCTGGTCATGGGAGTGTCTTTAGGGGAGCTATCAAAGCATTCATAAAAATCAAGATGTATGTGACATCCAGTGGATTTCCCCCCGTGCTGCACACGGCAGGCCAACTCAGGAGGGCCAGAGCCGGGGTAAAGTTTCCCCTCCTTTCCTCCCTGACTAGCGGCTGACGCCTGATTGACTATGATGGGCTTTTTTACGCCCTGCACGTGTTGTTCCACTGCTCAGTCCTCACTTAGTTCTCTGTCTTTTCAGTGTGGTTCTCTGGCATCTGCTGCTGTTGCTGCTGGATTTCTTCCTCTAATGTAAGTTTGTCAATTCAGAACCTGACCAGAAATCATTTGTCCGCTCATGTACGTCACACTTGTTCTTAAATAACTCTTTAACTGCAGTCCCCTTCCTCACGTGCTTCGTTCATAGATTAGAACCTGCATTGACGTGTGAAAAAAATAGACGAAAAGGCACTGGGATATTAGGAACATGGCTTTAAATGAATACATCTGCATATGTAGATCCGTGATAGCTGAATGCCTTGGCTTGCGTGTAAAACGTTTATGAAGTTGGGACTGATGACACGCACACCCATATCTGGTGATCAGAAACTCTGGGAAGGCGGCCATGATGGAGGGCTGCCTGACTCCTGTGTGTTCGGCCCTGTGAAGACTGATTGTACTGTCTGAAAACAGTTAGAACAAACTGGGAACGTTAAATGAAAAGGAAACAGATTTGTGGGAGGGACACTGCAAAGCCGAGACTCAGATCTGTTTATGGAGTTGAACAGGAAACGCTGACATGCCTCAGGTTTGCTGTAATGTTAGTTATATGATTAAACAAGTGTTCTTATGAGGGACTTTCTATTTTTATGAGCAGTGCTTGCGCGTAGCTTCATTTTAGCTCAAAAGAAGTTGCAGTTTTTCCACCTCATTTAGATTAATGGTCATTACTTTTGATTTAACCATATACTGCAGACACAGTCTTGCACCTGTAGGGGGCAGTGTTTGTTTTATTCAGCAGGGTCTGACTCTGGCTAAAACTGGGCATATATGGTGCAGGTGAGAGTGAAGACTGTTGCAGCCAGCCTGCAGAGATGGCTACATACTTTCCATTCTTTAATGAAGCCCTTCAATGACTCCTGCACTCCAGCACTTAAAACACACACACACGCACACATACACACTTTCCACTAGTGCACAGCTCCTGATAATAGACTCTACATAGGAAGCCTGTGAAGTATTTTGAAATGCCAAATGGCTACGAGGGTGTAGACATTTGAAGGACACTA
>JAPZDY010000025.1:17442871-17464081 GCA_029783645.1 Ctenochaetus hawaiiensis
AATCATATTTTAGATTAGAGGTTTTACCTTAGAGGTGTTTGTCAAAATCTTCATCCAGCAGGATGTGGTGGCAATAATTACTTCTGCCAAGGAGGAAACATTTACATGCGGTGTGTTAGGCCATAGATTTACAAAAAAAAAAAAAAACAACAGGCCTATTTCTCATAAAAACTTAGTGGAATAGTACAGCTCGGGCAGAAAAAACAACCCTCTAAATTTTGAAGCTCAGCACAGAGGCAATTATCTTACTTTCACTGACACTGTGAGATAAGGACATTCGACCTTGCCAGAATAAATGCCAGCACTGTGCATAAGCACACTCAAAAGAGCAGGTTCAAACTAAGGTGTGGCTAAGGAAACATCGATACACACATATCACACAAGTTATTACACTCTTTCTCACATCCAAACATGAATTGTCTGCAATAAACTCCAGCAGAGATATAAAAAAAAAGTCTTCAAACTGTACTTCACCAGAACAAGCAGTGATATTGACCTTGAAGTCTGCGCTTGCAGATTTGCATTTCACAGATAAGTGGACCATTGGCCTTGAGGTCTGTGCTCCCAGAGTGTCATCCTAGTTTACTATGTCACTGGTTGCCAGCTTTAACTTAGGCAAGGATAAGATGAAGAGATCTCTAAACAGCTTGTCTGTTTTAGTGTTTACATAAGACACACTGGTCTTTTTGCCATCCCTTTGCTATCAAGCTTTAGTTTTTGTGTCTGCTGCAGGATGCCTCACCTCAGATGTCCCCACTGTGCTGTAGGTAGTTCTGTTAATTTTGTAATCTTCTGCCTAATGATTGCTGTATTTTTATTGGAAAACCTCACTGAAAAAGTAGGTTAATATTTACTTTACACAAACTTTCTCATGGAGAAAAGCTGCCACCCTGATAAATTCCACAGTTTAAGGGCACTCCCAAAACCAAAGCCCCTCCCTCTTTTACCATTCCAAACCAAACCAACCCCCAGCTTTGCTCCTCTGGCATCATTCCCGACCCCTGCCAGTCTCTGGGAAAATCCCAGCGTGCTCTCTGTTCCACCAGGAACCGCAGGAAATGAGTCTCGGAGAGCGCTGAAGTTTAATAAAAAATAAATGAATGGGGTGTCCCAGGGACAGAGTGAATGAAGAGTGGGAACGAGAGGGAGAGGGAGAGAAGGTGGAGCCGGTGCCCTTAAGTGGAGGACAGGCAAGAGAGGAGAGGGGAAGGGGAACAAAAAGGTATAAAATTTGAACCCATTACTGTGTGTGTTTCTGTACAGTGATGAATCAGGGAAACGAAAACCAGCTGCAACGCGAGGTTCTCGTGAACAAGCATGGCAACGCAGATCAACTAGCGGATCATTTAAAACCATCTAACCCTCTCTTTACCCTTTCTTACAATGACAAGTAGGCACAGAGCCTACAAACACACACACACTCGAAAACAATTTGCTCATGAACGTGTAAATGTGTGTGTGTGTGCGCACAGAGATAGCCACATAGATCCCTTTCTTCCCTCGCCTGACACAATAACTCTCATGCACTGAATGGAGGGACAAACATTCCAGACATGCCACATGTCGGGGCTGCTGGCGAATCATTAAACTGTGAAAGAGAAACTGCAGGATACCCTCTTTTTTCTCTCATGTCTTCTCTAATTACCCTTATACCTTTAAATGATGTTAAACATGAAACAGGTATTAATATAAAAGGAGGGAGGAAAATGGAAATCTGCAGGGCATTTGAACGTAAGTTGGAAGCACTTTATGCTCCAGCAAGGATATGTGATAACTCTATAAATTAGGGAGGGTATTATCTCCCTTCGGCAGCTGACTGCTCCCAGGATTACAGCTTACCTATGGGCCTCCTTGGCAAAAAAAGAAAAAAAATTGCAGGAAAAGACACAGGAGCGTGGTATAAAAACAAAAGCTTGAATAATAAAGGTTCACTCAACAAATCCAAATCTGAGCTGGTCTCATTGAGAAAAAAGGGTTGATTCTAAAATGGTGGTTGTCGGATATCTACTCAGAGCACGCATACCCTCAGGGCCCCGGCCCCCCTTTGAAAGCGTGGCCGTCTAAGTGCCTGAAGTGTAACACCAAGCAGTCTATTGAGAGGCAGGTGATGTGCAGAACAAAGGGAGGATTCAGCACCTCAGTGACACAGTGGGAAAGAGATGAGTGATTATTAGCCCCACCAAGGGTCTTGACAGACCGTTTAAAGGCAGCTTCCTTTGATTGTGACAGTGTAATTGTTTCACAGATACAATCACGTTGAGCACTTACCTGGGGCAGGGGAAACTGGACTTTCATTAAAGTGCGGGATTGTCTCCAGGCTGCTCTGTAATTGTGCCTGTTGTCTTGTTTTGTGATGTTGTCGGGCTCTGTCCCCTTTCTGCTCTGAGGTAATCCAGAGGTGTGTGTGAATGTGTGTGAATGTGTGAGGCTTTGACTGCAGGCTACTGGGAATCTGAAACAGCCTCAGATGCCACAAATAGTTTTAAGTCAACGTAGATGTATTAAAGATTAAATTCTATAATTCCACTTTCACCTTTATGATTTCATAGATTATCATTACTTGAGGATACAAAATACAACTGTAAAAACACTATTACAAGCCCTCACTTCAGCTGCTAACCTGACTTGTCCAGAACAGTGACAAGACGTGAGAATAAATCAAACTCAAGGAGGTGTAAACGAAGCCAAATAAACGGTGCAAGAGGGTGGGAAGTCCTCTCCCTTAATCCCAGGCTCCTCAATAAGGCAAACTGGCCCATGTGTTTGTTTTTGATTCAGCAGGCTGAGATGACACAGTCTGTTGGGTACTCTATTGGCCA
Organism: Ctenochaetus hawaiiensis; assembly: GCA_029783645.1. Classification (NCBI taxonomy): domain Eukaryota; kingdom Metazoa; phylum Chordata; class Actinopteri; order Acanthuriformes; family Acanthuridae; genus Ctenochaetus; species Ctenochaetus hawaiiensis. The sequence goes on from JAPZDY010000025.1 coordinate 17,445,691, forward strand.
TGTGGTCTGGGTCCATTGAGCGTGGCTGTGTGTCCAAGGGCCGAGCTGATTAGATAATAAACCGCAGGATGAAGAGAGAGGACAGAACAGTTTGGAAGGCCTCTTTGCTAGAGGGGTTTTTTTTTTAGCGCTTTTTGCTGCATCATGTTGTCTAGATGCTAAAAAACTTAATTCCTGAGACTAACCAGCACTGTACAAACATTTTAAAACATTTTTAAAGTGTCGACATCCAGCCTGTTTTGCCAGCTACTCATCTATAACTAAATACGTTTTGTCAAGAATGGAATTAACTACTTTAAGGGATTTATCTGCTCCATAAACACAGGATGTTTGACCGTTTGTTCAGGAATTACACAATTTAAGAGCCGACCACAGATTGCAGATTTTGCAACTTGATAAGTAAAACATACAAATCATTGGTGCTTTGATTTCTATGGATGTTTGATTCAAGAAGAATAGTTTTTGGGGGGTAATAACTGAGCCCCTGCATGCTGCCAGCCCTGATCTGGCAAGGAGAAATACACAAACACACAGCTGAGAGCTCAACACAAGAGCTCTCCCTTGGTTGTTTATCCCCTCATGTCGAAACGCGGTGTGAAGTATGTTTCATTAAAGAAAAATAAATTAGGGTTATTATTGTTTAAATCAGTCACGCTTCCCACAGCGCATGTAACATAATCCCATTCCCCTTCCTCTTGGTTTTGTGTTCGCCGCTCAATTTAAGTGATGTATTTTTGTTGTCAAATGACAAATGTACGCTAACTAGGAGCTTGTGTGTCTGTGTGTGCGTGCTGCACGACTGCCACTGACCCCTGTCCTCTGTGTTCATGCTCAAAATACCCACAGCTAATTTAAAACCTGTTGATAGGTATGGTGCAGATCAAGTGCAATTTGGGGGCAGCACAAAAAGTCAACGGGGGAGACGTGAGCGAAAGGAAAAAGATGTAGAAACACTCTGGGTGGTGCAAAGTAAAACAAAAATGAGTGCAATCAGGTTGAAAATTTTCAAAATTTTCAAGTGGAAACAACTGAATCCAGCATGAATGTTCAAAGAAGAAGTAAAAAAGGATAAAATCTTAGAGAAAAAGAATCACTGGATTTCTTAGCTAAGGATATTGCTTGACATTCTGGAAAATACCTTTCAATCTCATTGTTCCCAGATGGGTCAATGAGAAGACTGATACCACTATTACATTATGCAAAGCTGAGCTGGTTTCAGACTGTGGTTGCTGCCCCTCAGTGTCTCACAAAACCAGTGTAAAAATTCGTGATCACATAAATAATTGAGATGTGTTATTGGTAAGTTGATATCTACCTACTTATGTTAGAATTTTTCACTTTCTTCTCCTTCTGTTGTTAGAAAAATAACTTCTCTAAATCTTTTCATTAGCATCTTTCCTAGCCACAACTCTGTTCGCCTGTAGATCCAGATGCACACACAGTGCTTATTGTGTGAAAAAAAAAATCATATTGTAGCTCTATTGCTGACTTATGAGGAGTTTAAGTGACAGTTGACACCAATATTGCATCCCCTCAGTGGTTTTGCGTGTGTCCGCAAGTCCCTGTGCTGTGCGTTCTACACAAGAGGGTTGCCATTCAAGCCAAATCTAATTCCAAAAGGCTTGTGGGAGTGGAGTTAACAGGGCCCCCAGGAGCACAATCGTAATGGGGATCCTGATAGGCCCCGATCTCTGTGGAAAGATCAGTTCCACTGTTTAATGAGGCTCCGGGCCCCTCCACACCGTCGACCTACCTCTGCTCGCCGTTTCTCACGTCCGGCGGATCAGATTCACTTCCTTCTCACCGTAAATCTGGAGAGCAGCGGCCCTGATCGACGTTAATTACCTGCACTCCTCCTTTGAGGAAGTTCACTCGCTTGTCAGACGAGCTGCAATGTGCGGCGAGCTTGTGCGCATGTGTGCACGAGCATGTGTGTGTGAAAGGGGAAATTGAGTTACGATAACAGGAGATGAGCAAATTGAATTCTCACACCACACATCCACACGGTGGGACAGCCCAAAACCTCCCTCCCCTCCCTTCCTCACCTCCACCCCCCCACCCCACCACCCCCTTTCCTGCTAGTGCTGCAGAGTCCCCTGCTCTCTGTTTATAATTGCCTGAGCCCCCAGAATTTAAAATAATAAGATCAGGTTTCCAGGCAGGTAAGTGCATCCAGACTTGTTATCTGTGATATCACCGGTGCTTTAGCCCTCTTCCTCCAGCTCCCTCGTTCTTTCCCTTATCCCCTCCCTTTCTCCCTCTTGCTCTCTCCATCTCTTTCTCTCTCTTTCTAGGGTATCTCCTGCTTTTCTAAAACTGTACAGTGAAACACAATACTTTGCATTATATACTTTGTGAAAAGCGGTTTCTGCAGCATCTTGTCATCGTTTGGGTGACTGGCTGCTGTTTGAAGTGCTCTCGGGTTCAGGGCTCACCGTATAACAGTGACGGCTCGGCTGCACAACAGCGTATTATTTACCCAGATGGGGTTAATTGCTGAATAAAAGAATGGTTCTTTTCAGTTGACCATTGTAAAGCTTTGCCCACCCCTCTACCTAGCCTTGCTGCACACACACACACACACATGCACACACTCACAAACACACACACACATGCACACACACACACACACAGCATAGTGGCAGAAATATGAGCACATATACTCAAAGCACACACCCAAGGACATACATGCATGTGGACACTTATGCTAACACTAACTTATGTGTACAGCCATAGAAATATTACAAGAATGCAAGCAAGAGGAGCACAAAGTTACACATACATGCAATTGCAAAGACATGCATGTGGGAATGCACGAACAAAAAACACATAAACCTGTCAGTGAGAAATAAAAATCTGACTTCTGTTGCAATGGAAACACTTTTAGTTCTTTTACAGAAACTATGATATTTGTGTGTAAAGCGTGTTGGAGTGTGTGTGTGTGTAAATTTGTTCCTGTGGTAGTGCGATAGCAGTAGTAAAGATGAGTGGGGGAGGGGCTGATAATGCACCGGCTTTCCCCATCAGATGGGTGCTGAAGGAGGTGGCATCATCCTGCAAAAATGCAAGCCTAGAGTACAGTTACTTATCTAAATGAACCTCACATTGCTTGTGTAATCAGATGACATATGATGGCATGCAGCAAGTATGAGAGGAAAAATTCATAACGTGTGAGAAGAAAGAAAGGGGAAAAAAAGGAGTTAATGCACAGAAAGGAGGGGGGAGAAAATGGGAGAATGTGAGAAAGAAAGAGGAGGAGAGGTTAAATAGCTCCCACACTTTAGGGCAGGATGGCAGGTTGGACAGGGCTTGACAAGTCCCAGAACAGTAGCCTCTCCTGATCCCCATTAGCAGCAGGCTGACAGTATTTCTGCTTTGAAGAACAAAAAGTCAACACTCCATTTGTGGAGATAAGGTGCAGGTGAAGGAGTGAGCATGGGGCCAGAAAAACGATTTGGGTTATACCGGCCGAGAAAAAAAGAAAAGGTTAAATCATTTGAACTTCTGCGCCGCTTCATTGAAACAATGTGTATGTTACCGCGGCTCCTTCCATCTTTCTTCTAAAAGTCCTTATCAGGGCCTTCAGGTTCCATGTAGGTTAGTCGCTGCTGACCCACTTTTGCAAACGTCACTCGGGCAGACATACAGATGCAGGGACGTCACACACCTGAGTAAAGCTTGGGAGTGAAGGCCATCAGAGTTCCCACTCTCAGTCTCAGTGACCTGTGTGTTTCCTAAAAAGCCCACGCTCTCCAACCCCCCATTTAGGAACCCCCTGTGTCCCATCTTAGCCCTGCTCTTCAAACAGGCCTGCATTGATTAACTCAGGGGGCTTTCTCTGCCATCCACCTATTAATTATATGGCCTTCATTAACACTGGGCTGATGAATGGCCTTTGCTGGAAAGGCGAGTTAAGAGGAGGTGTTAACACAGCACCTGCCTGCACTCATGTGGCCACTTATTAACCAACAATGACCTTCCACATCATAAACCCACTGGCCGGCTATTTGCTGTCTAATAAACAGAGCCCCTCTACCTCGGCGCCCCCTTCCCCACTCGGTCCCCTTTACTTGTAGCCCCTCAGAGTTTATTGTCCTGAGGAGAAAAAAAATAGATGCCTGTAAACTTTGGACACCTGGAATCAACTAAAATACAGATCCATGGGACCAAAAAGGAGTTAAGTAGCGTAGGTGGTGAATGGATTGATGAAGAGCCTCTCGACAAGCCCTCTGAAGAGAAGATAGAAGCAGCTATAGGTAAGTGTCAAAGCTGCTCTCTCTTGACATTGTAGCTAATGGTAGCAGCTAAGCAGCACTCCGTTGCTAATCTGTCATAATAGCAGATCAACATATATGAGGCTATACTGGGTAGATTTGAGTTCTTTTGATACATAAAATATGTAGTTCATAATGTTATGGAGACATAAAGGTAGCTTTAAGTAAAAGTTTGCCACAGTTTTTATAGGCATTACAGGATAGTGGTAGCACCATCACTGCTTAAGGAAAGTGATGAGTTTATAGACCGTCTCCATCTTTTGATTTAAGCCCTAAAATATCCTCTCTGATAGTCAAATTGATATATATTTAGAAATTTTCTTCAAGATAGAAATTAATTCATGTCTTAAAATTGCCTAAATGTTACACTACACCGATAGCCTTATTAAATATGCACTGTTCTGTTGATATTCACGCAGTTTCTGACATGGTCACACCCATATTTAGCAGCCCCTCCACCACTCTCTTTCACCTTTAACTTTTTGCATTGTCTTGCCAGCTTGGTAATTTAAACAAAGGAAGCATGTTTGAACCCATGACAGCATCTGAAGAAGAAGTTTTACAACTCAGAATGCAATTGTAAAAGATATCTTGACCCTTTGGCTTGATTGTGTTACTTTTCAGCTAATAGTAATCCACAGGTACATTTTGTCCTCAATTTCCTTGTAATTCTTCTCTCTATTATGAGACAAGGGAGGTCTTGTTTGAGTAGAATGTTTAGAATGAAACCTCTATGGTTAACTAATGTGGTTTCTGTAGCAACACCAGTTAGAAAGTGAGGAAGGACATCAGCATATATCACTTAACATAACATGAACGAAACTTTAATACATCACCTCTTTTAACATTTCAATCTCAGTTAGAGATTTTCATCTACAAGAATGGCTGTTAAACAATGAAATGAAGAAATGCTATGATATCACACTGCTTTATAACTTTATTAAACTAAATCTTTAGTGTTTATTATTTTGATAGAACTCCAGCGGCAAAATGTGCTCCAGAAACCGTTTTGCTAGATATGCATAATTTCAGAGACATGCTGCCAATTCCAGTAATACCAACACGCTTAGATATTTTGCAGGATCAGCTTATTCTCTCTCTCTCTGACCAGGACTTTGACCAATGGTTCATGTTAGTGTGTCTCTTTGTCCAGTGAGAGTCTGTGAATCTTGCACTCTCAATGTGAAGGACAATGCTTCTGATGTACTGTGTGCAGTAATCAAAGCTAACAATAAGCTAGCTGCTGATGGTAAACAGGCTTACCTACAAATGTGCTGCTCATTAAATCATATTGTCCCATTTTCTATTTCTATACATAAAAAACAGAATGTGTGTGATGCACAGGATTTGAGTTCAAAGGAAGCCGGAGCTGGGTTGAGTAATGGAAGTAACGTATCAACCCATGTTATTAATTACTTTTGAAGATAAATAAGTTTAGTGTTTTCAGTAAGTAATATATATGAGGTGGTGCGATTATTTTGAATGTATGTGTGTTTATATCCAATTTAACATACAAAAATATTTGTAGTTTGCTCAATGTGATGGTGAGCTGCAGAATGAATGAAGAAATTAGTCTGATTTGAATTGAGACATTTGATACAGAATAGCAAAGCCAAAAAGAGACAAGTATATAAAAAGATTTTTTTTAAAAAAACACTAATTACTGGGATTGCTACAGGGATATATCTCTGTCAGTGTCAGAGTGAGTAGTTTCGGCCATTTGCCCAGCAGTTAGAGTGCTCTAAAGCGGCCGTGTGGATGGAGACCTCTCAACAGAGGGCTATAGTTTGGTAGATCTCAGACAGACATAATGGTCTGGGGCCGATCCACCACTCGGCCCCTCTGCAGACCAGGGGGAGAAATGGGAGAGAGAGAGGCCTGGTAATGGGCCCTAATGTGAGGACGTATTTATTTCATCCACTGGCCCAAGTAATTGGCTGTCTTTCAGTGTGGCCTGGGTTAAAACGCTGAGTGATGGATGGCAGTTTTGACAGAGGTTAGCTGGCTTCCGCTTTCACTGCTATTCTTCTCTCTGAGAGATGGATGCTGTCACTGGCTTTGGTGGAGTGAGCCACTTTGAACTCCTTCATCCTGAACCAAAACCTCAAGACCGATTTTAGCAAAATTACTAACTGAAAATTAAATAAAACATGAATTAAGAAAAACAATAGAGCTATTAGCAAGAAGTAGAACCACATATTTACCCTGGACTGGAACATAACTCTCCCAGTTTGGGTTATAATGTCACACTGAAATTCCTTCATGCGGTACCAAAGTCACTATGGGAGTATGGGATAAATGGGCATGTCAAACCTTTTAGCAACTAATCTTAATGAATGTAACGATGAGAGATGAATTTAGAGGGGAAAGCACAAACTGAACCAATTATGAAAGCCACTGCTATGCTGGCATGAGAACATTTTCCTGTCTATTAGTATAAATGTATTGTACAATAAACTCAATGAATTCCCCAGTCAATGGATCTGAGGGTAAAAATCAGGGTCTCTGCAGAGGGTTTTTCTCAAGTTTCAGTTGTTTATAGCCATCACTGTTAGGACCTCATCTGTTCATTTAAGTTAAAAGTAGACTAGTGTTGACTACAGAATGGAATAATTCTGGATTTGGTCGAGATACCTTCTGACGACTGAACATTTCATCTGTTCGAAGCTTTGCCAAACCCCTGAAGAGCTAAATGTGTGGATTTAATTCTAAAAACTGGACTGAAAAGAGTAACATTTGAGTTTGAAGCAAGTTTCCTTTGGCTTGGCGACAAAAACTGTACATGTGATTTTGAGAGCCATAAAAAACACATTCATGAGGTTCCCAAAAAAGAAGCAAGGAACATGTAATACCAAGAAAATAGAAAGAGAGACGAGCAGGTCTCCTCCCCATCCCCCACCTCCGCTATTCTTAGGTCTTGGCGTAGCGACCAACCTGGCAGGTCGGCAGGTGGAAGACCTGGTACGTTAAATTACAACCGAGGTGATGAGTTCTCTCACAGCTGCCAGGACCAGCTATCCCTTCCAGCTAAATAAAAGCTGTTTAATGCATTTCATAAATCTAATCAAACAAGCCCCTCTCCCTCTCATTACTCCCTCTGAATCAGTGGTGCTCCCTTCATGCCATGCACAGTGCACCATGCCAGGAAAGCTGAAAAATCAGGACCTGAAATCCAAAAACAATGAAAAGGACTTTTTTAAAAAAGCCAGACGTGGACACAGTGCATGTTTTGCTTTTTTTACTCAGAGGAGACTTGAAGAATTATGTTCTCTGTTATCCTTCAGTTGATCCCTTGATTATAGTCATACAGGTTATGCTGAAATTCTTAAGCAAGCTGGGAAAGGGGCTTTGAGCATGCAAAACATACTGCTTTATGGGAATGAATCAACCATGTGACAGCTTTTAAATTCCTCAGAGTCTCCCAAACAAATGTTACTCCTGATGGTCGGAGAGGAAGTCTTTGCCGCATCCAAAAGTAAATCAAATGCATATTTATGTCTCTATTTTGTGCGTCTCACACTCTTTTTCCTCTCTCCCCTCCCCGTCCTCCTGTGAAGCAGGGCCTACACGGAGAACTTTCCCTGCTTCAGCGGACTAGGCCGTAGGGATATTAGTCGAGACAGGCAATAGTGTTGATTACTCATTGGCCATTAGATTGCTTTCACTGCAGTGGCTAAGCCTCCTGCATCATGAGATCGCTTGGCTGAGTGCAAGATTAGAGAGCGTGCTTTGCTCAAATCCCCCTGCTCACCCCCACCCACTGACCCGCCACCCCTTCACCCCTCCAAGCCACCCTTCCCTTTCCTTTCCCCACCTTGAAAAAAAAAAAAAAGCATTCATCTGGCTCCCCTCAGGTCAGTGAGGCAGTGCAGCGGCAAGACAGGTTGACTAGCTGTGCAGTCCTTATTACCTCATTTCCTGTGACCACAGTTTTACCCCCTTTTCTTTTTCTAGTGCAGGAACATGTTTTATGATGGTAATACATAGTTAATGGTCCCTATGACTTAATTGTTTTTAGGGTCAATTTGGAGTGACAAATTCAACTGAACCCAATTGTTTTGCTGGCTCCATGGACCGCGTTTTGGCGAGCGAGGCGGCAACGGGTTCTGTTTGTGATTTTAGCGAGTCCTGTCACACACGCCATCACACACATACGAAAACATGGGGAAAACTCCAAATATGCATAAAACACATGGATAAACATACTGCCACACATATTTGTACTTAAGACACCCATGTGGACAGAATGAGGGATGGTTAAGAAGTCAGTGTTAAATAAAAGCCCTGTGGTCGCTTTCAATCTGAGTTTTATCCCTCTGTTTCTAATGTTGGCTCATTCAGCGCTGATGGGATACAGAAAAAACAACTAAAGATTTCCTTTTTAAAACAGAACAAGAGGGGGGAAAAAATCACATGAAGCACTTCACATCCATGAGTTCTCTCAGAGTCACTTGGCAATGTGAACCCAAAACTTACTAGGAGGGTTTATAGCTTTGAGGCTCCTCTTCAAAATAAGCTTGGACTTGAACGGTGGCGAAGCGAAGGCAGGCAGAGGCATAGCAGTGCAGCTTAAAGCTCATTACTCTCTCTCCCCGGCACCTTGCTGAGTTGAAAAGGCTTGGCTGCCTCTCGTAGACACATCCACCGGCTCCTAATCAGGTCAACAGCGGAATTAAGCAATCTTTTAGATTTGGTCACTGATGCTTGCAGGTTGTAAAAATACTTGCTTTTGAGTGTCATTGCGGTTTACTGTGATATAGTTCTTGTCTGTCATTTAGAACAAAGAGGGATACTTTGAAAGAGTTAAAAGACAGGGCTAAACTTCAGAGAGGAGAGAGCACATGGAAGCTCAAGTTAAGAATCTCATCAGTGCTGGAAAGTACATTAATGCAACTAAACACATTAACAAAAGAACTGTACATGAGCACAATTTGAAAAAACTGCAATTTTACTTCAGAGTTTAAGGCTGAAACATGCTTTTATTTCACTTTATTTTGGAGCCAACAGATGTGCTTTATATCCACTACTTTTATTTGACAACTTTAGGCACTTTGTAAGATCTAATTTTCATCAAAAATGTACACATATTCATATAGTATACATATAAGATACATCTTATATATGAGTCTATTCAAACATAAGCTCAATGTCAACCAGCAGCAACATTAACATGCTTCTTGCATGTCAATGTATCAGTAATAATCTTGAAATAAAATACACCATGATGTAACACTCTGGAAGGAGCCATTGGGCATTAGAAGTGGCTGTCAAATGTAAGATTTTGGTTATAGATAAAGGTATCAAATAACTTTTTGTAATCTGAAATGTGTCTCTTGCAGAGATAAAAGAAATTATTTGATCTTTCACTTAAACTGGGAATAGACAAGGTTTTTGCTTTAAAATATCATTTTGAAGAAAAAGTTTCTTAAAAAAGATAATAGCCAAAGAATAATGACAACATTAATGTTTAGACTGGTTTCCCTTAAGCCTCAATTTCACAATGCAGCTCTGTCTGCCACCTGGTCAAACTCTTGGGAAAATGAACTCTAAATCAGCTGCTATCTGTTTTCATGTCTCCATTAAAGATTGGATGAATGAAAGAAAGAAAGAAAGAAAGAAAGAATGAATGAATGAATGAATGAATGAATGAATGAATGAATGAATGAATTAATTAATTAATTAATTTTTTTAGCTGCTTCTAAGTTGGTAAAAAATAAATCAATGCAGCTTTAACTTTGATATTTAAGATAGTCAGCATTTGAAGGTGCATATTATTTGTTGGCTGTCTACCAGACCTACTGTATTGTGTGTTAGACATATGCACGTACACACTGGGGCAGCTGCTGTACACTAGCCAGCCTCTCTGACACAGACAGTCATACGGCACATTGTCCTCGCTGAGAGGTACATCAATCTCTCTCATGCAGCACGGTGCTAAAGTTGGGCCATAAAACTACTAAAACACAGAGTGGCATGTGTGTGTTTTCCCCTAAGGAATTTTTACTGAGCTTTCCTCCTGAAAGGCTGCATCCCTGCTTTCAGCCTCTTTTACTTGCCACCTCCTTAACACACACTCCCCCCGCTCAAACACACACATGTACAGACACACGTCACCTGTCAGAAGGTAATGAGCTGACTTCCACTGGAGGTTTTATCAAGTCTTTTTTGCAATGTGACAAAATGGCACCAGACAGTATTGAGGTTGAAATATGAGGTCACAGAGCTCTGACAGTTTCCACATAAAAGGTTATTGATCTCTCTTGAGGGACAGATGGAAGTCTGAATTTGGCAAAACCTTATGCAGCCCCCCGCACCAAGCCTTCAGTGCTGCTTCCCCCCCGGCAGCACTGCGGCCTCAGGGAGTCAAGAGGAGAGATCACAGAGGATGTTGGGAGGGTGAGAGGTGAGGTGAGGGGTGTTACAGCAGTGGCCTGGGTTGCGTACTGCTGAACTGTGGAAATGTGGGATATGCTCTCTGACATCTCTGTGTGGATTACAGCTCATGAGCCATCACTCTCAGTTGGCCCTACTCTACATCATCATCCATCCGGACCTATCAGGCAGCAGGTCTGGTTTGGCCCATCCTGGTCCAGTATTGGCTTTCAGCAGCACTGGATCAGGGAGAGCAGAGGAGGGGGTGAAGGGTGTAAGAAGGAAGCTCCTGGAAAGAGAGAGCATGGGACTCCATGTCTAAACCCAGCCAGAAAGATGAGGTGATAGAGAAGCTACAGGAGCGAGTGAGCAAAAGGTCGGGGAGAGGGTCTAAAGGAAAACAGAATGATCTCTTGTAGATTTATGAACTTCTCGCTGAAGCCCAGTGGGTCACAACAGCAATCATAAATATGGAAATTCCTTTTCTGTTATTTAAACCTCTTAAAGTTATGTTTTTGATTCTGTGATCACTTAGTGCTCACATGTGTTCAAATAGAAACAAGGCTACAGGGAGGAATTTACTGTGCAAACTAAAACTTGCTTCACTGCAAACTTTAATTTAGCTGAGTCTTTACTCAAGACTGTAGATATAAATGAGTCCAGCAACAATCTGTCTGATCTGGATATTGTGAAGCTAAATAAGATCCGATTTGTTGCACATCTGGAAAGAAAGTGTTTCCTGCAGCTAAACTTTAACAACTGTTTGCAGAGGAAACACATTTGGAACTACATTTGGTATTTATCCCACCTGGAATAAAGCTAAATGTTAGGAAATATCCGCCTGAAGTTGTGAGCTCAATGGAAGGATCGACAATTGGGGTGCCCTGGTACTCGTATTATTCAATTTTAAATGCAATTTTCTTTACAGAAGTGGTCAGTGTAGTAATTACTCATGTGCACCGCGTTTAATTTTGTGTCCACTTGTTTTATGCAAAAATGAATGGCTAGATGGATTTATTTGGTTAATGGATGGAAACATGCAATAATTTGCCTTTTCTTATGTAACCTTTGCACATTAATATTTGTGCATAATTTATATGGAAACCTGAATAAATTTTCGTTCCTTTGTCATATTGTGTTTGCTTCTGTACAGGAACCTTAAAATTAGCAAACACTTTCAGCTGTGCATTCTGCATTCTTCCATTTCAAATTAAAAAGCATTAATGCTGTCCGTCAGTAAATTACACAAGCAATTTGACTGTTTAGTGGCAACAGTTGATATCCTCAAGAATATATAGCCATGCTAGCAGCCCTGTGAGGCTAGGCACAATCTCTTTTTAGCTGAACGCTAAGCCCAGTATGCTAACATTCTCACATTAACCATGTTAACAAGTTAAAGTACATACAAAAGTTAGACCAGATGGTGAAAATTTTGATGAAATTCTTGTTGTTCTGAACTGAACTGGGAATATGAATATCAGTACCAAAGTTTATGGCATGGATCCACAATGCTAGCTTGGCTAAAAACAACCTGCAGGTAAAAAGGTCGAGCTACTCTGCCGCTGATTATTCCCACAGCAAAAATGTTTGGATGAGCTGTACAAGACTCTTTATTACACATGTTCATTCTCTGAGAGGACAAACAGGACATCACAGCTAAGAAAAAGCTCTCGTGTGTTTGAAGCACAGCCATTATATGACGTACAATTCATCATCCACTAACTCCACTCCACAAGCCATTAATAAAAGACAGTCTGACACCATGATTCACTCCATCTTTGTCTTTTTTATATAGGGGGAGCAGGGACAAAGAGATAGATAGGCAAAGGAAGTCGAAAAATTGAGATCATATGTGGAACATTTATTTTTTACAAAAACAAATTAAGAGAGATATCAATGATTATTACAGAAGTGGTTTCGCTTTTGTCAAAGCCTTCACCCAGTGAGATCATTCCTCAAATTCCAGTGAAAAGCAGGAGCGAGTCTCACCAGTGGCTCATTTGGCATGATTGACATTATTTGCTACCATTAGCCACTAGTATGGGGTTGCCCTCTGACCCTCTAGCAACCATGTTGTTTAAAACAACTTTGAGCAGTACGGTTTAATCTGCATGGGAAAAATAGCTTGTGGAACCCGCCTGTCCAGGGCCTCTCAGATCAATCAACAATTAGAGGTGAGATAATGGTGGCCATATCTCTGGGGTCAATGATCGTAGACTCTCCTCCCAACCCTGCCTGTCTTGGCTGAGCCCCGCTCTGTCACCACAGCCATAATAACCACCGCGAAGGCTGTGGATGTAGACGTAGTGAGCTGTGTGTTTCTCTAACCACAGCGGTTTGACGTTAAGAAAAGCAGAAACGCTCTCTTTTCCTCTGAGCGACAGACAGATGATTCAGCCAAGAAGTTCCTGTCTTTGCCTCATCACACTGACGTAAGTGTGAATTAAGCAACGTAACACAGAGGTGAGGCTGAGCGGGCTTAAAACATGAGCTATACACAGGAACATTTTGATTGACAATTTGATCCTGGAGCTGAAAGCTTGTTTATCATCCACTGTGCACAGCCTGTGGCGGTGCTGAGACATTTATGCTCCATAAAAGAAGTTACAGTAAGGTAGTGATACAACCGTGTAATGAAGGATACTGCAAAGACTTTGACAGATTTACTGTGCCACACAGTCTGAGTTTTATTTCAAAAAAGATGGATTTTAGATTTTGCAACTCGTGGTATTTTGTAAGAGGAAATAAAATGCATGATGTGGGGTTTGACAAACTGCACGGAATTTGTTCCAACAATAATTCCCTGTTTTAAATGACCCCGTCTATGTTCTGCCTCCCCGCTGTAACAAAATGCCGTTACAGAAACATGGTCACAGTGCAGCCAGTGTATGTCCAAGTTAAAGGAGGCGAGTGGTGTAAAAATGAAGAACACCTGAGGTATATTAAGTTTGCAACAGGCTGAACTGTGACCCTCCCGTATTGAGCAGCTGGTGTGAAACAAGGGTTAACAACATCAACCCACCTTCTGGAAAAAAAAAAAAAAAAAAAAAAAAAGAGCCCCATCTTCAACCCCCCCTCCTCAAAAATAGGCCGCAGAGGTGGTGAGGCGCTTCGGCCCACATGAGGCGAGGAAAGGGGAGCTAAGAGGGGGGGCCAAGAGGACCAGAGGAGGTCCCTGCTTTTAGCACACAATAGCTGCATGTTCGGTGTTACAATGTAATCAGATGCAAATGTAATTAGAGACAAATCTTTTCTCACAATAAACGATTTTAACTCAGGGGGAGAAACCATCCAGGTGAATGCTCCCAGGAAGACTTTCTCTGACATGTGATATCGATTTGCTCTTGTCTGTCAGTAAAGTGAGTCATTGTTTAACTTCCTCTCCAACACCCAAAGCCATCTCTCCGCGGGATGAGGAATGTTTGCATGTTGAGGGATGAGAGTTCTACTGTTGGTAATAATCCTCCTCGCTGTGTTGAGCTGCGCAAACACATTGGATTTATACATGTATCACACTGCTGACAGCTTAAGGCCACACTGAGAGTAAACATGATGGTACTACTTAAGCCAAAAAATTTTAACTATTCATAAGTATATTTTTAAATATCTGGAGCACTTGCAGCAGTGATGAAATATACTTTAGTACATATCTCACATTCTAAGCTGAAGTAGTTGTTAAAAGTTATGGTTTCTCACTGTTATATGGTGCTTAACACTTTCCTACATTTCAAAAGAGGGTATTACTCTGTATTGAACTATAAAACATTGAAATTCACAGTTTTAGTTAAGAGTGATGATTAATGATTGATAGTTAATTTTAGTTCCACTTTGACCAACTACAACAGCAAAAAATTATGTTAATAGATTCATACATATGTACTGATGATCTAACAATGCAAAATAATTCATAAACACACATTGGGAACATTTTATACATAATTAGTACTTTATTTTTGATACTTTAAGTACACTAAGTACACTGGTAATACAAGGGTACTTGTGCTGTTATACAGGAATGTACCTTACCTATAATTAACTACACTGCAGTAATGTTTACTTGTGTTAAAGATGGGAACACTTCCTCCTCCGCTGACAGACAGTATTTTGGCTGTAAAGTTGTCATAAACTCCAGTGTCCTCATAATAACATTGAGTTTATGTGCCGAGCAAAGCCAGACGCATCTGATCTCTCACATAAACAGATGTGTTAGCAATAAACAAGACGATGGTTAGCATAACAATATTTTCCCATATTTGCCAATCAATTACAGTTTGGCATATTTCTTGGCTTTTGTGATTGAGATGCTTTTGAAAATTTTCCAAAAGTTTAAACACATCTTAATCATAACTTTTTTCTTTATAATCTCTGCAAAATAAAACTGTATCTACAACTTTGTGATGCAACCTTTATCCCATAAATGCACATTTTTCCAAATGGTGAAATGTAATAGCTACACTTTTCACACTGCCGTATCCCAAAATCCCTCTGCTTAGTGATTCCATGCATGTTAAACTAACAACACATGTACACCGATGGAGCACCTCCACTGGGTTTACCACTGTCATTTTTAAAACCTCAGAACACAGAGATACATGAATCGAGATCCAAGTTTTGTTAAAATGCGATCAGCAGCATGCGAGAGATCACGTGACAGACAAACGAACAAACTAACCAGGAGAGACAGTTCCCACCAACAGCAAACATCCCCTTCAATGAGTAACTGCTGTCTATTCACACTCCACTATGAGACAAGTCAAAGTGAAGCCTGGGGCGGTTATTTATGTCAAGCCTAACATGTTCCTTTCCACAGGAATTGACACATTGTCTTGGACTGTTTAAACGCTGCAATTTAGGATGCATCTTTATGCACCATGGACTTATGGCAGCCTGATAATTGTTTTAATGTGTTTCTCCTCCAGAGAGCTTTCTGCCTTTTGCTGTGTATGTGTGTTTTTGTGTGTGAGTGTGTGTGTGTGTTTCCTTGTACTAAAAGAGGTTAATAAAGTAACATTTCCTTACTTTGGGGAACATTCCCTGTTGAAGGAAGTGTTAATAAGTGCACTTAAAACCTGTAGAGCAATACCAGGCAATCGTTCAGCATTCAGCAGACCTTGCACAACAATATATTCCTTTGTTTGTTTGATGCCAAGAATCTTTAACACACTACAAATGTGTCCTAAGTGATTTTTAGAAGATGCATCTAAATCTCCTGACGTTCATTATGTGTCTAAATGATGAAACAGACACAGAACAGACGTAGGGCTCACAGTTGACATGAGGACTTGTATACAGTAGTGGCTAGTTGCTGTGAACACACGTGTCCTGCCTCAGACCTGTTTGTCTCCTCTCTCTGCGGTGCCAGATGCTGCACTGATGTGTTCTTCCATATGGAACCACTCGGCTAAGCAAACAGAGAGGAGGCTGGATCACCACAGTGGGAAGGGAACCATCCCTCTGAGTAATAATAATGAAAAGAAGGCTAACCATACGTCAACTATCCCACATTTACAACAGTCTCCATCACTAAAACCCTCCCTCCCTCCCTACTTCCCTCCCTGACTGCCTGCCCGGCCAACTTCTCTATGCTCCCTACCTGCCATAATCCATAACAGGTTCATAACAAGTGCACTTATCATTTGACTGTTAGGTTTTGAAGGCTCTCTGAGAGTAATTGTGAATTATTGCTACCATTTTGTACAAATATTGAAAGATGTTGTTTTACATTTTTGGCAGGAGCACTAATTAATATCTGCAAAAGAGCTGAAAATAGAAGGTTGAAAAAAAATAAAATAACTGAATTAATCAAAATGCTGTTCAAGTTTTGGGGCTTGCCAGTAATAAGACAATGCAAAAGGTTTTACTCCTTATAGCTCGTAACTTTTTTGTAACTCTAGAGTTTTGTTTCTTTGGTTTCTTTTTCTTAAAGAAAGGAAAAACTACGGTGTTTGTCACAAGCCAAAGACTCATACAATGTTATATAAATGATTCCGGGCAGAATTTTTTTCATTCCTTTGGACAGTATTTTTTTTACATTTAGGCAGCATTTAATGTCCCTGGCACACCACCTTGGGGTTTCCTTGAATCCTCTTAACCAGCAATCACACCAAGAGAAATTTTCATGCTATTTGATTGCAATTAAAAAGAGTGAAGTATATCCCAAGAAACACCTGAGCAGTGAGGAGGGTCTCATGTTTGAGAAGAGAATCTCAAAGACTTTCAGTTTTGACTGCGGCAGTGTGCTTGGCATAGTCTCCCATGATAATGTGACAATCAGGACAACAAATAGCACTCTGTGGATTGTCTTCCAGCCCCTTTCTGAGGAAAACATCTTTGGCACACCATCATTATTCTGAATCTCTCCCAGGTGCTCATCTGTTTGCATGATTCCTGCATGAACACGGTATTCGCCGTACACTATTGTGAACAACAGATTGTGAGCAAAACACCAGATGTGCAGTTCATTTGAATTCTGTGGTAACAATCAGGAGAAGCCATGGTATTTTTCCCTGCATGTTTGTGGCTTTATCAGTGGCATTGGCAACATTCACGTCTGTTTTCTAACATCTTCCAGAACTTGTGCTAGTAATTCACAAATGACATCAGTGTAATACCTGAGCATTACTGAGCACTGCTCCCTGGAAGTGAGGTCTTGTGTTGTGTAAGCTGTAAAGAAAACATCCGAGCTTCCCTGCCTTTGCTATACTCCCTTTAACTATTAGACTGATGGCTTCAGTAGCTGCATGGACTGAAGTCTCTGATAAGCAGCAAACAATGGCCCCTGTTCCTCCTCTACATTCACAGTCATGTAGCTTTTGACATATTTTAAATGCAGTCACACTTATATGTTCTTGCTGCACAGCATACTTGGTAAAAAGTGGGGTTGTTGGATAATGTGATCAATGGTCTCATTATCCAACTCATAAGTTAATCACACGCTGACATTTTTCTTAGAGCTCAGTAAACTTTCAATATCTGCTTTACTGGCCTCTCAGAAACATGCATAAGCAATTTCTTGGTGTGTGCCACTGAATGTGGTTCATGTTCCAAAACACCCAGATACATTTTCATGCCACCCTTTACAAACACACGGGTGTTTAAATATGTCAGAAAAACCAAACAAACAATGCAATCACTATAAGTCATCCTTGAGCGATTTTGGTTGTTCTTGCAGTGAATTCGTCTTTCTATCTATGTTTCAGACAGAGCTAGATACTTTCAGTTTCATTTGTGATTGCAGCTGCTGTTACAAACTTCATCAGCTGTGTCCCTGCAGCTAAAATATTCCAGTGAATATCTGTATATAGATAAAGCTGGCATTGGGGAAAAAGAATTGCCCTCACAAACAGACTAACCAAAATAATTTCCGAACATCTGGAAGGCCAGTCAACACATATCTTGAATTTGGGTGGAAAGTTAACACTAAGGGCCCTATCGTACACCCAGCGCAAACGCAATGCGCCAGTGGTGCAGGTGTCATTGCTATCATACACCTGGCGCAAATGTCATTTTTGCCACAAGTGTACCATAGCAAACCCATTTGCGCTGGGTCTGTGTGCCAAGGGGCAGGAGGTCTGGGAATGAAGGCAGAATGGAGGCGTGTCCTGGTGCGTTTGCTATCATACACCCAGTGCAATGAGGTCAAATCTTTTCTGTTTTTGCCCCTCACTGGTGTAAAATATTTAAGTGTGCTTTTGACATATTTAGTGAAGTTAGTAAAGTGTCCTTTGAAAATATTTTTGATCACA
>JAPZDY010000025.1:17477729-17490044 GCA_029783645.1 Ctenochaetus hawaiiensis
CATGTGTGTGTGCGTGTGTATGTGTGTGTGTGTGTGTATTTTTTTTGGGGGGGGGGGGGTCAGAACAGGCTCAGTTAGACCTCACTGGTACAGCCGAGGGGTGGGGGGGGGCTCTCTATTCAGACCTCCAAACCTAGGGGATGACAAATGGCATTTAAAGGAGACAGTAAAACACAACTATTGCATAAAGTCATCAGTTAAAGTTAATTACAAAATATATGGGGGTTTGATTGAATGGGTCCCTGGGGAGTGATCAGGGAGAGGAGCTGCAGGCGAGCCGTAGACAGTTGTCCGATGAGCGGCAGTGACTCACACACATTCCTCGAGCCGGGACCTGGTCTGTGTAAAGGACTTCAGTGAGTGGGAATGATTCATCCAGGCCCATAAAAGCAAAAGCTATGAGCAAATGTTGGTCACTACCAAACTGGATCCTTAATGAGGAATGTGGAAACATCCAAGCAAACCACTTAAAGTCACGTTGTTTTATATTTAAGCTGCAGTAGCTACGATTTTTCTGTGAATTACAAGACCAGTATTTTACACTTGTTTACAGACATCAATGACAATATGTACCTGCTTCATTGACATTGAATCGAAAGGAAACTAAGGTCCAACAACATTACATTTTCACAGACAATATACATTTTATCAGGGGTTTGAAAAATCAAGCATGCAGTTTGCTCTTCTTTGGGCTGCTGTAGCTCAGGAGGTGGAGGGTCAGTGGTTCCATCCTCAGCTCCTCCTAGTCTTCATGTCAAACTTACTTAAGCAAGATGCTGAAATGCAAATTATTCCCAGTGGCTGTTTGTGTGTGTATATAAGTTCCTGATGAGCAAGTTTGCAGAGAAGATACCTGCTGTCAGTGCATGAATATGTGTGTGTGTGTGTGTGTGTGTGTGTGTGTGTGTGTGTGTGTGTGTGTGTGTGTGTGTGTGTGTGTGTGTGAATGGATGAATGCTGACTTGTGTTGTAAACTGCTGATTGTGTTGTTTGCACAATGATCCATTAAACAGTTTTTGAGAGTCATGTATTTCTTTACATTAGTAATGCACACTTCTATAATCTTTGGAATGCAGCCAAAGCTGAACAAGTTATTCAGAAAATCACAAATAATGCAGTATAAAGAGGTATTTCTTTTACCAGAAGTTGCTCATTATTATTCAGAGGGGGAAGAAATCAGCTCCAATAGATAGAAGTCTGTGGTTCAGCTATTATGTTTAATTAAATTTATTCAAACCATTATGCATAGACAGGTTACATCTACATTGATTTAATGCACAAAAAAGTTGTGCAAATCAAGGAATCCAAACTAGAAAGTTCTCAAATGCTCTTATAGATCTTATGGAGGTGATTTCCGCATTGGTTTCTGAATTTCTACCTTCTGTGAGCTGTGCATGAGACCTTTCTGCTGCTTTTGGCTTTTTCTGCCCTGATGAGACTGCAGAGCATCCGTCAACTCAAAACTCTGAGGAGAACAGAGGGACAGAGAGGCTGGGATGGGTTATACAGGGACAAAACTAATTTATTGTCAGTCATTTGGTTTTAATTGTCTCTTTTCTGATTTATTCAATCCAGATGGGCCATATTTTATAACGTTTAATGGAGAAAAATTGAGAGATGAAAAGCAGAGTATGAAGTGCATAAATATTTCAGAATGAATTCTGTGTCAATAATAAATCATTTTGATGCTTTATAGACACGAGAATTTCTTTGCTAATGAGTTCTGGGTTTGAAAATTTAATATTTGTCTGATTTGTTGTGTCTTCCACTTTCATTCCACCATCCAAGTGTACAGATACAGAGATAAATAATATTGCCGGTTGAGAAGACACAGATAAAGTCATTTTTGTGCACATTGACAATGCATAATTTTTCTTATTTGAGTCCTGGTGGGAAGCCAGTCACCTCAACGAACAGCTTTTCGAGAAACCTTTGAGTGAAATACAAAATAATGAGCCTGTTTCAAATAATGGACTCAGTCAAATTTAATTGGTTGTCACTTCCCAATGTAGCTTGTCATTCCCTTCTTCTAGCAACAGTCAAGAGGACCGATGTCAGATATCACTAAAATTTTCATTCTGCAAAATATCAGATTGCAACAATTATGTCTTTTTTACATCCAGTGCCAGCATTTTTTTATATTTTCTGATTTTTACCACATTTGCATATGTTAAGTTGTGATGAAGGTGAAGAACATTGTTTAGACATATTCTGAAATTTTGATGTGTGTAAGAGTCATGCAGCATAGACACTTCATCCATGGTTACAAGGAAAAGAGGTTGTAACAACATATGAACTTCAGGCTACTAGCTGAGAGTCAAACACACCACATGCTCAAGCACACCTCTACTGAATGTTAGCTTCAGGAGATGCAGACTGGTCCAGTTTGGACAGTTTGGATTTCTAAGGATATTCAAATATTGAATTGCTCATTTAAGGACAATTACATGAAGTGGAACCTTTGTCAAATTCCTGATGACACATCACTAGATGAATTTTGAATAGGCAGGTGACAGCATGCGTTTCATCCGTGTGCATTTCCAGACTTCATGTGTTATTAGGCATTAGCAGCACTTTAGTGAGATAATCTCATGCAGCTTCAAGGTTGATCAGAAAATGTTGAGCTCCACACAATATAAATGTAAAAATGTGTTTGACTTATTGCAGATAGCCAAAAGCACTGTTTCCTTACTATGCAAACACGGCAGATGGTGTTAATGTTTTGGAAGATTTGTTTTTCAAGGAATAAAAATAATTAAATAATAATCACATTTACCTAAAATGTAAATGATTTCCTTTGTTATGTGTGGCATTACACCCATTTGATGAGTATGCCCAGAATAAATGGCAGAAAATATATGATTATCCTCTCACAGTCGTACAACAGAAAATATTACAACACTGGTATTAAGAGTGGTATGCATGCTTTGTATGAGTGATCACGTGAGAGTGTGTGTGTGTGTCTGTGTGTGTGTGTTTAAGGGGATCTGTTACATTTCAGACAGAAGGCTTTGTTACTGCTCCTGAGTGTTTGTGGTGCAGCCATGCAGGCAATCAGTCTGTGTTGCTTTCTAATTTTCAATAAGTCTGTTTTTTGGGCCTCCTTTACCTCAGCGCTAACTCAGCAGCACAATCACACATTGACAAACACACACACACACGCATAAATACAGAGAATCACACACAAAACACTTCTTTACTCCTTTCCGCACCAAGTGATTTAAGCCAGCTCCTCATTCAAGCGGCAGACGCCATGTGTTTCTCATGTTGCTCTGACCGTCCCTTTTCATAAGATCTTCATGTTTTATTTCAAAGTAAAAAGGACAGAAAGTCTAATATCTCTGTGTTTTGTTATAAAGTACAAATCACACTGAGAGAAAATGCTGAAAAAAATGGAAGAATGAAAGGTGGGGGAAAGCAGGGCTGGTGCTGGTGCTGGTGTATAAATCTTCATGGGGTTTGCAGGGAAGGAAACTCTTATGGTGAAGAACAAGAAGCACATGTACCGAGCAAGCTACCAGGAAATTGGTATAGTCTTGTATGATTTTATAGGGATCTTGGGCATGCCCTTCACATTAATTAGGATGTGGAGTGCGGAGGTATTTTTTACAGGAAACTAAGTATGGAACCCCTGCTGTCTGCCTCGGGGCTCCAGCTCCTGAGTCAAAAAAACCTAGAGGACTCTGTAACCAAAGTAAAGCAGGATAATGCAGGTCATATGCACACAAACACGCTGGCACACACCGCCAGGCATGAACACACACATACACAGGCACATACTGTACGCACACATGGAGGGAAACATTGTTTGTTGAGGACAAATGAATGAGAAAATGATCTGGTGGGTTTCTGAGCAGCCTGTGCAGGTTCTTTTTTTTAATGTGGAATTGCCAGTTAATCTAATTTTTGTTTGGTCACCACACGACTTTTATTTGTTTTGTTTTTTACTTTAAAGTGATGTCGTTAGGAAGAAAAGTTTGCTAATGGCTGTCTCTGCTACTCCTCTGTGGCAAAAATACCCTCAATTGAGTTGCTCAGTGTGTATTTCTTTCGATTACTGTGGGGACTTTGTTTGCATTGTCACATTTTGTGGATTCATCTTGGAGACAAAAACAAGATTCCAATGAGATGAAGTTTATAAGATTAAAACACTTTCATTCTAACCTCAGATCCTCATTCCCACTCTGGTCCTCTTCTCCTCTTTTAGCTCAGCATGTGTGTGTGTGTGTATGTGTGTGTGGGTGTGTGAGTGTTGACTACCCATTTGCAAACTCCTCTCTGCCCACCCAAGTGGTTCTTCAGAAGCATACAGTGGTAACTTCATCCTCAGTCTGCTTAAATATGGCAGTACCAAAACATCTGGTGCATTTACCATAAACTGAGCGCAAAAAGGAACATACACACATGTTGTCATATTGTGTTTAACATCTAATGTGAGTATGTGTGTATGTATTCCTTCTGCACATTGTAAATATAGTCTTTTATTTTGTAAATCAGGACTCTAAAATAAGATTTTCATGAAATCAAATCTTGTTTTTGTACATTATTACAGTCAAAGTCATTCAACTTACAATCAGTAATTCCCAACAAGTTACACACAATAAAGTCGATAAAGTCTTCCCATACTGCATTCAGTTTTTATGCCTATTTACACAGGATTCACTGAAAGCAAAACACTGTAAATGGTTTTAAAGTGTCTGACAACATTAATGAACACATCTTTAAACAGGTAGATCTTTTTGTTAAAGAGTGAAATCCTTTTTGTTCAACAGGAAACACAAGTTGTGTGTGTGTGTCTTCAGGGATTTGCAGTTTAACAAACTGGGATTTCCCAACATAGTAAGTACCGATCATTTGCACACAAATCATGTTTAAAAATGAGTCGGGATAGGTTTAAAAATTCCACATGTTCCTTTTGACTCACAGCTGTATGAAGGCAGAGTTAAGTTACCCGTAATGCAAATCTTAACCAAATGGCTCTCAAACTTCTTCTGGCATGTCGCCCCATCAGATGCCCTGAAAAGCACACGACCTTCAGTTCTTAGCAATCATTAACAATATTTTGGGAGGCAACAAATAAAGAAGGTTAAATTTTACTAGACAAATTCACCATGACTTGTTGTGTGAGAAAAACCATTCTATCATAAAATTAAATCAGATCATTGTTGTGATTATTATTAACCAACATATTTTAAAACAACATGAGTGTGCTTGATCGCACAGTACACTGAGTGTCCTCTGTCTTATTTCTTTTTGAAACACACGCGTTGTTGTTACCACCTGTAACCACAGGTGTGACCAAATAAACCAGAACTGATATCAGAAGGGTTGTAGCTTTAAAGTCATATTTTTTAAACAAGTCAGGAAATATGCTGTCTCACTGGGATTGTTTTGGTGATTATCTCTTTTATTAAAAAGTTAATTCTTTCCATTATTTTGAAAAATGTTTTCTTTCTTCTTGGTTGTTGTGCAGTGGCCTGCAGTGTCCTGTTATAATAAAGAAATAAACCTAATTTTTGGAAATAAATTTAAAGTGAACACATCTTGAAATGTTCATACTACGGTATCATATTTTTAAATAGAAAAAAAGAATTTTATTTCTTTCTGATGAAAGACATTTCTCAAAAACATTTAGATTAAGGCGCAGTTTTTTGTTTCATGAAGGCAGAGACTTGAGCAGTAAATACATTCTAACAGTGGTTTGAGATGATACCTGGCGATACAGTGCAATGGATAGTCTTCTCTTGTAAAAAATGAAATATATATTTGTTCTCTACAAAGTTTTGCTTAGTTTTTCAGACAATCTGTTCATCTTTGCTTTTTCTTTTACTCAAATAAAGAAGAGAAAGTAGTTTTTGTGGCACATAATGACACATGCAGTCGGTGACGAGAAACTGCAAAACCAAATCAAACTGAGAGGGTTTGGAAACAGCGCAGTGCAGGATTAAAAGTTTTCCTGATGTGGTCTCATTCGACATAAAAAAGTGCTAAGAAAAGCCTGCCTATCCTCCCATAAATACATTGTATTGCTCATATTCCTGACCAGTTGCACTCCCACACAGGCAAACCACAGGGCAGATCTGCAGTGGAAGGGAGGAAGAACCATCGAAGTGTGTAGCACAGTGTCAGGACAAGCTGTGTCTAAACGTCTCAGTGTATGTTTACACAATCTAATGCACAAGTTCAAAGGTGAAGGGGAAAAGGCCTTTTAATGTTTCCGGGTTTATTTATTCAGCCTAGTGTCTGGCTAAGAACTGCCTCCCACCCACCTCACCCACCATCAGTCCAGGCCCTCCTACAAGGGTTCCCACCTCAAATGACATCGCAGAGCCTGCAATGTGATTAGCAAAGAGGACAATGTGGTCTGTGTGAGAAGGGGAAAACTATGAGGAGCTGTAACTTCTATTCACATGTTTTCTGAGGGAAGTTAAGTACACACAGTAGTATATAAGGGCAATAAATCAGCAAACAGGCGACCACAACATTCTGGGTCATTTCGGTGCAGGGGTGGGTGGGTGGGTGGGTGGGGGATCTGTTATCGATTTCAAATAGCTCATGTAATTTTCTTTACAAGCACAGATCACCAGGTTTAATGATTAGTTCTTGCATTTTGAGAAGAGAAGTGAAATCTGAGCTGCGTGCTGTGTAGAAACTGGTGCACACGCATTAAAAAAAAACTAAATTGTGCTGCTCTCATTCTGAGCAGATGTTCAAAATAGTATTAAATGTGCACATGCACACACACATACACATGCACTGTAAAAATTGCTTTAGGTAGGCAGACGCACTATGCCAAACTTTAACTGGTGTTCCTATGAGCAGTCAATCATAAACAGTTGAGCCATTTTATTTGGCCAAGTTGCTCTTGGTGGAAAGTATTGGCACTCTAACCAGAGGCTAATAAAATTGACATGTCTGTAAATTCATGCATTTATTGACACAAATTAATAGAAGCAATGCCTTTCTCTTTCATTCTGCACTTTTCTCTACATTCACAACCAGTTGGACAGTTCTTGGATGAGGTTCCCAGTCTAAGGGAAGTGATTTTTTTCTTGTTCTTTTTTTCTAAAGAGGCAAGTTTCAAAATCTTTCAGTAGAATGTTGCGGCCAGACTAAACAGAAAACAGAAAAGTTTACTGTGCACAGATGCACTCAAGTTCAGTTTGCATCCAGGAACTCAAGCCAAAGAGTCATGGCTGACTCTATATTATGGCTGTCAGGGGGCTCTCGTCTTCAGACAAGGACAAACCATTACATTATGCAGTGGAGAAAATATTTTCGAGGGGACAGTTTGAAACTCAGCACTTGTGCGGTGTGTATGTGTGTGTGTGTGTGGAGTCTGCATGTGTTGTCAGTGTCTGTGTGAGTTTCCTGCAGGTGATTCAGTTGGTTCCCACAGTCCAGATGAGTACAGGTGAACTCGAAACTCCAAATTTGTGTTTCACTAAAGGAAAAGGCAGGTGTAAGGAATATATGGCAAACGGAAAAAGTAACATCATTATATGGAAGCTTAATAACTTAATAGAATTGTATATGTGAGTTGCTCATAGATATGAATTTGAAGTGATGACATGTTTTACAGGTTCGCTGCAAAACATGATGCATTACATGAGTCAGCTCAGGGTCTTGGAGACCTCAGCTATGAAACATGGACAAATCATACACAGTGTATCAAATAGTGCATAGAGCTGTCCTGTTGTCACCCACTGGTTGATGGAGTACCAATTGAAGCCTTGAGTTTGGTATTGTGTTTGTCATCAGCTTGGTTTTTTAGAGTCAGAAGTAACCATATGTGGCTGAGATGGTGGAGTTGGGATAAACTTTTCTTCTGATGACTGTGTGACACCCAGGAGACATCTAACCACTGCTGTCACTCAAAATGACCACACCTTTCAAGCATAACTTTAAGCCTTAATATAATTTTAAAAAGTGAATTATCTTAAAAGTAACATCTCATACAGGTGTCATGAAGCTGAAATGAGCTTCAGAGACTAAAACCACTTTTAGTACCAGGGTGTAGATACGTTTGTCACTGTTGTAAAGTTGGGCTTAGTAACATGTAGCTCTATAGAGATTTACTCACTTTTGTAATAAGCCTCAAGTGGCCATTCAGAGAACTGCAGTCTTGGCTTCATTTTACAGCCACAGACGATGCGGCTTGGGAAAAATACACCGAATCCTAAATCATATTCTCTGCATGTGTGATTGGTTTCGCAGTACTTTGTATGCAGCACTAACCTCAGAAATATTCAGTCAACAATAAAATCGATTCAGATCTATTTTATTAGACTTTTATAGTGGTGCTGTTTGTTGTCAACACAGGCATATGTGCAAACTTATAAAATTTACAAATATTGAGTGTAAATGAGGGCAAAAGAAAAGACAGGAAAAGAGACTAAATGTGCATTTTTATTTTTATTACTTCCATTTTCTAACAGTTTTTTCTGTGTAAACCAAACAATGAAGAAATGAAAGAAGGTAAAACTGATGGTAACATTTGTAAAAAAAAAAAAAAGCTACTTTAAATGTAAGTGTTTCTGCCTGAGACCTTATTCAGAATCTGACAACAATAAATCTGATCCCACCCAGCATCAGGAAGCACTGCATGTTATGAGTTAAACATGCCATGAATTATGGGTTCAGATTTACCCCAGAAGAAAGTCCTTCCATATTCCAAACTGTGGGGCAGTGAGGGAAAGAATCTCACATGGCTTTTGTTGACTAGTTATAGTTCTCTAGTAATTTGGCTGTGTAGGATATAATAAAATTATCTATTTATGCAAGTTCTCCCCTAATTTAAACCAAAAGAAAACAGGCTGCAAACTTGAGGACAAACTAACTCTGCTTTCCCAACCTCATTTTCTCAATTTCACCCTTGCTTGTCCCCTCCTTCCCTCACTAACGAGATGTGCCAGTCACAGGACGTCCTGCTGGCTGCAGGGAGCATCGCCTCCGTGAGACAGGTGAGGAGCAGGCTTTTGCCGATCAGCCTGGCTGGAAATCAGGAATGCCCTCCTCCTCTTCTTCCTCCTCCTCTTCCCCCTCCTCCTTCCCTTCCTAATGGCTCATACCAAACTCACCAGGAGATCTGTGACCGCACAATTCTCAGACCATGAGAAGACTGCCACCAACTTCCCCAGAGGTGGAGGATTATGTGTACAAATGCTTTGCATCTGTGTGCTTTCTATCTGTGCATGCCAGAGTGCTATTTCTACATAAGTTAAATGTAATGGGAGGCAGTCTTTTGTCCCCAGAGGTTAAAGTTTCATGCAGAGCGCGCCGATGTTTTTGTTTTGCACACATAAAAAGGACAAGATACTTGAGGATGTTGTTCATATTTCATATTAACTTTCATGATGGTAGCCTGCAGGGAGGCAATTAAAATGCAGCCATAGACAAGTGAATGGCGCTCTGTCATGAAACCGTATCCATCGATGCACACACGCTTGTTAAGAGGTTTTATTCAAAAAATGCTGAAAAGATGTTTCACTACTGTTCTGGTATTTTTATTATTTTATTTTTACGAGGGCATAATTTTTTCCTCCTTTTCCGTTTAGTTTCTTTGCCTCAGTTTACATTCTCTTTACTGCCTCTTCTCCAGAGTTCAGCTGGAAGTGCTCTGTTTTCTCCACAAGAATTTTATGACTCTCTAACAGAGTGTTGAGACACAAAACACTTAAGCAGCGCTGGAAAAGGCGAAATGGGACTAACAAACAGGGACACAAAGCCTTAGAGGAATGAAGAGGAGAAAGATGGAGACAGAAAGGAAGAGGGAGAGTGAGAGAGACTGTGTGTGTGTGAGGCCCACATATTTCAGCATGATGACCAAGCATTTCTACTTGTTACTTAAAGTCATTTCCGAATCATACAGGAAGTGTGTATTTGGCTTCCAGAGGACATATGGTGTTGAATGTACCTGCTCTGCAGTTGTGCTCCGATTTGACGTTGATGAGCTACATCTCACATACTTAATGGTTCACAGCAGCCCTGCAGCATCTGTTCAATGTCTGTCTGAGGGTGGATATGCATTTTTAGGGCCAATAAGTGCACGAGTGACAGGACTGGATGGAACAGTTCACCCCAGATTAATCAGATTCAGCGCAATAACCCTGCAATCCTAGAAGTCTGAGGAGAAACCCCGGATCTTGGTTCAGGACTTGCATTTTGAACCCCTCTGAAGTAGACAAAGAGGTAATTTGCGAAAGCATCTGGATCCGGTGGCAGAGCAGGCCGAGCGGTGGGGAACGTTCCCATCCACGGCCCCCCTCTCCACCCAGCCCCCTTTCCCCTCCAACCACCACCCTTGTCTGTTTATCATAGGATCTCCAACACACAATCAAACATGAAAGGATGAGTGCTCGCAAGAGCCTTTTTAGATTTTGTGGAAATGTGACATCTCTGGAAACATTTAGCCTGTCATAGCTGCTGCTGCTCTTCAAAGAGCACTGGGAGAAGTAGATTAATGTCGCTTCTGTAACAAACCTTCTTCCTGTCTGTGCTCCTTTACTACTAAACACACTGGCTCGCAATATGTACAGTAACCATACACAGAGAGATTACTGACTGTATAGTAATAAAATAGCAAATCATTTTAAGATGTGTGTGTATCAGCTTTGATTTCAAACTGATATGACATTTGTGCTTATTTTTATACCACTAAATATTAACTCTTGAATCCAATAGTGTAATCCAGTAAGTAATCAAAATATGTCTTTGAATTTTGACAACTAACTAGGAAAGGCATGTGAACAAATACTGTACACCAGCATGTCATAATACGTAGGAGATATAATGTTTAATGATGTACTGTACATATTCTGCATCTGCACAGGTCACAGGTCAGTGCAGAAATGTATGAGAATGCTTTAATGTATCGTTTTTAAATGAACACATTCAAATTACTCCTGGCAACACAACATTTCTTTAATCGGAAACCCTTAAATTCACACCACCCATGTCAGTGTACTGGCAATAGACTGTAAAGACCTTTAGAAATGCTTAGACAAAGTTTCCTTTACATCCTAACTACAATATAGCTGGTGAAGGAGCACTTCAGCAATTCAGTATTATACTCACATATTTTAGGGACTTTAAGGAAACACAGAATAAAAAGGATGAAAGGTCCAATTAAAATTAAAAGTCAGTGCAGTGGAGATGTTTTCGACTTTTAAGAAGTGTTCTTACAGAATGTTTTAAAGAAAATAAATGTTCTTTTCAAAGTCTGTTTTAAGACATTAGTGGACATGAATAGATCCAAATTAAAACACACATCAGCATAAGTTGAAATGTGCTCTGCAAAAAGTAAAATGTGCTTAACTGAGGTCTCAAAGAATCTGAATTGGAGTTTCTGATGAGCTCTGATATCAGTCAGAGACTGAGCCCGTCCACACACACAAACACACACACACACACACACATAAAGAGTGGATGTGTACATTGTTAACAAGCCAGCTGCATGTATAACATCTGTGCAGTAGCTGTTTGGAAACAAACAAACAGAGGCTGCAATGAAAACTTTGAATGAATGTGAAAATTTGTTCCACTTTCAGTCTGAACAGATTTTCATGATTAAAGTCTGTGGAGTGATCCTTTAGGTGCTGCTGCAGAGAGCGAATTTGTGGCTAAAGACCCACCAGCCAGACGACCTCAGTTCAACACTCTGATCTACCATCACTCAAAGACATCTGAGTTGTGCTGAAGTATCTTGGAGCAAGGCATTGTTCCTGACCTTTGACCTCTAGAAAGGGATAAATTGAGAGATTTTCTTTGTCGTTTTTCACCAAAGAGCAGGAGGCTGAACA
The DNA here is from genome assembly GCA_029783645.1 of Ctenochaetus hawaiiensis. Classification (NCBI taxonomy): domain Eukaryota; kingdom Metazoa; phylum Chordata; class Actinopteri; order Acanthuriformes; family Acanthuridae; genus Ctenochaetus; species Ctenochaetus hawaiiensis. The sequence continues at coordinate 17,489,531 of JAPZDY010000025.1, forward strand.
TGATATTGCTGACTCTAGCTTTTTCTGTGACCATAAATAGCAGCCTTTTGGGTTTTGGTATGAATGTGTGTAATCCAATAATAATATTCATGTTCATGCCACAATATTTTTACCAGAACACATAAACAAATGAATTACAGGCAGTCTGGGCTACATGGGTCAGACTGATGTGTGGAGGCCTGTAATTGTAGATAGCAGAGACTTTCAGACCTCTTTCACCACAGAAGGGTCATATGACCTGGAGGACTGATCTCCACTGGAGTCTCTTCCCCACCTGAATATAATAAACCAAAGGCTAATAAGGTCTCAGACCTTATTATGTTAAAACTTTGACAGGGGCTGGGACTGCAGGTGCAGAGCGAAGGTGGAGGTACAACACAGAACAGGAGAAGTCACAGAATACGCTAACATTAGCTAGTGTTGGTTCTCGCTAGCTGAAGGGATGATAGAGTTATCAGACACTTGTTTTTTTTATCACCCTTATTACTGTCATGTACTGTATGTGTGTGTTTGT
>JAPZDY010000025.1:17492798-17509918 GCA_029783645.1 Ctenochaetus hawaiiensis
GAAGCCTTTAGCTCTCTTTGGTTCACCACATAATGTTTGGTGTATGTGTTTGTGTCTCATATGTCTCTGTGTGTGTGTGTGCATGTGTTGGTGCTTCACTCCAGTGTAGGACCACAGTGTGAAGAACCTACAAGAGGCACAGAGTGAATCATATTGCAAAAACCCACACTTTTACCTGTTCATTGAACCATGTTCCATCAGAAACCCTTGTGTTCATTCTGCATGGTAACACACAAGCACATCTAATCCAAAATTGCATTATTGATGACTGATCTTTTGCACGGCCCAGCCCAAGCCCTGCATCTTCCACACCTCGTAATCAAGCATAATTGAGGTTAACTGTACGGCACGGCTGAAACGCTAGACAGGTAAGCCGCAGCCTCTCATGATTAATGTAGTGTGTTAGTGTTCTGGGCTCTGACCTTTTGAGATAGGCCAGGCACAATTTTTAAGTGAAAGCTCTGCCTCTGCCGAGTTGTGGAGTTGTCCATCAAGTCCTCCTGCACCCCGCCACCCTCCACCCAACCATCACCCCCCTCCTCCCTTTCCAGAGTTAGATCCTTGTCTTGCTGCCTCATTGCCCCTGACCTATGTTTGTTTGCCTACATGTCTCGTTTTACAATGCAGAACCAAAACCTCTTTAAAGCACCCAGGTTGGTCTTTAAATTTGGGTATGTTTTATGTATGGGAGAGAAAAAAGTTGATGGGCATTGATTGAAACACGGACCAGGAGAGACATTCCCAGATTCTGGGCTTTTCCTTACTTTTGAGCCATAAAGGCCATTCTCTGCTACTCTGGAGCTGTTTTGCTATTTAATTATTATCTTTTCAAAGAATTCATTTAGGTCTAATTTGTCCTTCTTTAGGCCGAGTGTTCAAACCAGTGAATGCCATTGTCCGGCCCCAGTTGGTCAACGACCCTCCCTCCCCTCTCCACAAGCCTCCACGGATGTGAATTGGCAGCGAGGTCATGTCCTTGCCTTGCTCCCAAACATAAGCATTGTCAGAGTTAACTGAGTAAATTTACTTTTGACTTGAGCTCATTCAAACCCTCACACAAACACACAGAGACGCTCAACAAAAAAAAGATGAACTGCCAGCATACAAAAAGACAGTCTTCCTTTTCTGCAGAGATTTGCAGGAGAATCAGAAGGTGTGCTTGTTAATCAGGGATGGCAAGGACCCAGGTCACCATCTGTAACATAGACCAGGGGCAGTAAATGGATGAGAAGGGGTGAAAGGGCACCCTCAGACATTCCTTTAGAAAATAAACAGAACAAAAGCTGGCTTTTCTGGACAGGTATTTTGAGCAGATCTATCAAGCTGACTTCAGTTTTTGCTGTTTTTTGAGTTTGTAAATGCATTTAATGATTTTTCCCAGAAACGAAAAACCATGAAGGCACATGAAAACAAAGTTTCTAAACAGATCAAATGAGGTACATTAGCAATGGCTTAATCCTCACATTTCAAAAGCCCAGTTGGGAGTGACTTTTAATGCAATTAACAGGTTATCTGTGGTGAACTGGAGGTGTGCTCTCTTCCTGTTGCCGTATGGTCTGACAGGAGGGAGGGATGGCCTTCTACAGGACCACAGAGGAAGAGGCAGAGGAGGAGATGGGCAGATGCCCCGTTAGAAGAAACATCCTGGTCTTTTGTTACACTATGGCTGCTCTGTCCAGGGTTTGTTATCTGCTTCTGCTTGAACAGCAGCTGTCAAGTACAACCACTCAACCTTCTCTCAAACATGTTTTTACAGTTTTGGTTCTCATTTGTGATTTTAAAATAAATCTGCAAAACAGGATTCTTAAAAAAAAAGTTATTAAAAATGGATTGCAGGAGTTAAAAAAAGGAGTGACCTTTAGCATTAAGGCAAAAGTGAGTGTATTTAATGTTTGGGGCCGCCCCTGCCTTTGTATTGGAGCCAGTGGTTCAATGAAGGCGGCAGCAGGGGTCACTTTAGGCATCTGCTGCTCTCCTGAGCCACTCATCTGTCCATCTGTGCGCTGCTGCCCTTCTGTCCACAGAAAGACACACCTTAATGTTGCATGTTAAGAAACACGTACCGTAGACATATAAGGTTGTCAAGAGCGTTTTTATTCTGCATCTGTTTAGTGCAGAGGAGCACCACCTTGCACTGGCCTGTGTCCTTGGCTGCAGGAAGGCGTCAAGCTTTATTATGGAGGGAACTACAGTATCTGCAAACCATAATGGTGGGAACTAGAAGAAACCAGAGAAGGAGGGACCCCTCTAGAGGCAAGGAAAAAAATACTGTGAGGAGAGAAACAGTCAATGAAAAATACACAAGTTCTTGCTGGATTTTATCAGTAGCAGTTTAAAAGTCAGGCCTTGGCAGCGTCCAAGCTCCTCTTTTCTTCTTCCCCTCTTTCTACATTTAAATTGTATCCGCTCAACAAATCAAAGCACAAAATCTAAGTCCTCACTATACATTTTCTAAGGCTCCTTAATGCCAGTTAAACAAATTTCTGCCTGCTTAAAGGTCCTCGCTGTCTGAAAGATCAGCTTGATTTATGCCTTTCCTGTCGCTGATGAGGACATCACTGATAACAGAGAGGTTAAGTATGAGGAGCATTTATGTCTCCATATGAGCCAAGATCTTTTTCTTTTTTTTTTTCTAATCTTGGAGAGGCTCCCGGGCTTTCCACTCAGAGCAACACCTAGTAGATCTTCAGTTATGCAGCCTTACAGATCTCTAAAGAGGAGCCTCCATGCACGCACAGATGTGGGGTGTCAAGACTATTTGTGTTTTCTGATGAAAAGGACCCGTCTCTTTGCCAATTTTGGTTTGCTTAGACTAATATATTAGGACCGAGTTTCAAATAAACACAACTTTCTTTTTTCTTTTTTTCTCTCTCTGCCCCGATGTGGAGCGCAGGGACAATAAGGCAGTTGTGATGAAGAACTTTATAGGAACGTTTAACTTGAGAGTGAGGGATTGAAGCGGGTAAACAAAGCATTCCTTTCCCTTTCATCACCATTTAACTGTTCCCTTAACATTCAGTCTCACCTCCAGGCCAGTGCCCACCAGACCGGGGAACTTGTCAAATAAATATAAATCAAAAAGTAAAGGTTTATCGCACAAGTTGCCATGAGGTTACTTAGAAATTTAGACTTGATTGTGCAGAATCAGCTGCAAGGACTAATGCCGGTGCATTGTATCTCCCATGGTGCACTTGTGAGCAGCAGGGATAGCATGGCTCATAGTAGCACCCCAGCGATGGTGATCTAGACTTGTAGCCTGGAGGGCCATTTGGTTTACTCAAGGGAATGGTTGTTGTGTCAGTCATTTGCGACAACCGCTAAAGAGTGCACTTAGCATCCTCTGTTCCCCCCTAGCAAACATGTGGGGTGTGACATGATACTGTACAAGAGCCTCGACAACATATAACATTTCAAAGCAATTTCCTAATTGTTTCCAGGCCAAGGTCGATAGCCTATATGGAAGCAATCCCTTCTTTCAAACTTTTTCATCCACAGATTGGGAAACATTAAAGTGTTAAGTAAACTTGACCCAGGCAGGCTAATTCATTGGGAAATAACAGGGGTTCATACATTCAGTGCCGTATCAGTGACAGTCAGGCAGTGGATTTCCTTCTACTTGGATGGTCACCATATGTTTATATGGTTTTGTGGTACAATCCTGAGCCAACCAGTCACTGAATAATGACATTTGTTGTCTATGATGAGACACTGTTTACAAAGGGGAAGAATAGATTAGCTAGCATACCTGAAGGCAAAGGTAAATGAGCTCCATATGCACTGTACACATCTCATTGTGGGCTTCTAGTGTTGATTTTGATGGGAAAAAGAAACTTTAGCTCAGACAGTCTCTGTAACTGCAAGGAACAGTCTAAAATTTCCATAATGTAACATTTTCTCCTTTTTTCATCTAGTATGATCTTAACCCTTATGTTCTTACTGTTTGTTTAATTTCAGCAAAGTTAATCATTCAGGATAAAAGTGTAATATTTCTTACCATGCATGGTTTTAGGCTCAAGAATCAGACCAAAGAAGTTATTCAGGTCTGCATAATTCAAAAATACTAGTACTGTGATGACATTTTTCATTCAATCAATCCGTTGATTAAAAACAATTATAACTGACCCCTAACTTCCTCATATAGAAATGCCCCGCAGTGTTTTTATTGGAATTTTTGTGTTTGTTAGAAAAATCAGACTCAAAACACTACAAATGAATAAAATAACTGCAAAAATTGGTGCATTAATCATCCAAAGTAGCAGACTTTGTTTTGAATTTTATTTGTACAGTAATGGTGTGGAATATTATCCAGTAATATATGTATATAAATGATCTTATATATCATTGTAAAAGCTCTTTACACTCTAACTGAATGCACCTCAAAACTCAGATCCTATATGCAATTATGAGGTAGACATTAATAATGGTATTTTCCACCCTCTGCAAAAAAAATATCGAATACACCTTAAATTACTCTTATCAATGTAAGAAATATATGATTATCATGAAACTCTGTACATCACAAATAATAAAATAATTATAGAATAGAAATTATAGCGATTTGAGTGCATTTTGTATATTTACAAAGAAATGCCGTTTTCTCATTTCTTCATTCCTTGCACTTTGTAAAGTTTTTCAACTGTACAAATATTTACAGCTCAAAAAAAATGAACAGCAGTGCATTCAAAGCTAATGTGCATTTAAATATCGTCTCGTGTGCGAGTCTTTTTAGTCCTATATTTTCGTTATCAGAGAGGACAAACTCTCTGGCTGACCGCATGTCCTTGGCGCAGTCAGTTGTGGAAGTGCATTTCGTAAAGATGCAGACTTTTGAGCAAAAAGTTCGCCTCAGTTATGTGTGCTTTTTTTTCTTTTTCTTTTTTTTTCCTACAAAAGGGTCCCAGTCAGGCACAAGTCTGGTTTTGTGTCCTTTCTGTCCACAAAGGCGCACGACGCTCTTCCCAGCGCCTCTCAACTGGTCTCCAGTAAGGCAAAAATCTCTTGAAGGCATTACCACCACCGTCATATCTCCTCTCCTCAGATCATTTTGTGTGGCCGTGTGCATGCGTGTGTGTCTGTCTCTGTCTGTGTGTGTGTCTGTCTGTGAGTGTTTGGTACATTAGACATTCGCCTCCTTTTTTGAAAAACAGGCGCTTGCTCGGGCCTGTAATGACTCCAGCTGGACAGTGGCAATTACGGCCTGGATGCACATACCCAAAAGAGTCCGGCCTGGCTGGCAGGGTCGCACGGCAGAGCTGCAACAAAGCGCTGACAGGCAAAGCCCACTGTCCTCTGGCCTCGGCACGAACAGGTGCACAGTCGGACTCAATAGGCTCCCATCAAGCCTTGTACCCGATCCTTGTGCCATATGGACACGTCTCACTCTCAGGGAAACAGAAGCCTATTTGATGAGTAATGACTTGTTGCAGGGATGGGAACGAAGGCGTAACACTTTAAGGCAGAGAGTGTGAATATTGATATTGTACTGAGTCTAAATAAATAGATATCACCTTTGTGTGCATCCCTTTTGAATAAAGACAAGGCGCGTCATGCGTCAAAGCTTTCCAGACCTGTGAGAACTTTACATCTCCAACCTGCGTGGGACCCATCAAGACTTAGCTTTGTTTTTTATGTCTTTTAAAGTTTTTTATGATTGATCAAGGGCCGCTACCTGCACCCACACTGCTCCACCACCATGTCCTCATACTGTTTGTACACCACGTTGTTGCCTGAGTCTATGTACAGGATGCTGATGGGACTGAGTTTGGTGGGGACGCAGCAGCTGGGCGGTGTGCTGTTGGGGTCCATGGAGTTCATGAGCGTTTGTATGATGGCGTGGTTGGTCGGCTCGAGGTGCGACCTCAACGGGAAGTCACACACCCCCTCACAGTGGTATGCCTCATAATCCAGGGGCGCGATGATCCAATCGTCCCAGCCCAACTCTTTGAAATTCACATGAAGCGCCTTTTTGCTGCACCGGGATTTGGATTTCTTTCCGTGCCTCTTCCCGTGCCGGTTGCTCAGCGCAGTCCTCCGCCGCCGTCGGGGCCCTTCTCCTTTAACCCCCTTCAGTGACACCCCTTCCTCCGCCGCAGCCTTCACCACCGCCGCCTCCTCCCTCTCACTGACCGACCTCCGCGACTTGATCTTCTCCTTCATCTCGTTGAACAAGTTCTCCCTCTTCTTGGAGCGGGTGTAGGCCACCAGGATGGCTTTTTCCCGCTGCGGCCGGCCGCTCCTGTCCAGCCCCAGCTGCCTCAGGTCCACCTCGGTGTCAGATTTGCTGAGGGTGACTCGGAGCTGGAAGCAGAGATGCTGGCTCCCCTGCTGATGGTGATGATGATGATGGGGGTGGTGATAATGGTGCTGGTGTGCTTTAAACATTTCCCACACGTCTAAAACCTCCCAGCCGGCCTTGGTGGAGTCCAGCGGATCCAGAGACCTGGAGTCCAGTAGTCTGTCCGAGCGGCAGGGGTAGACCTGGATGTCATACAGACCCGCCGTCTGCAAGGAAGTCTGCAAATCCCCGGGCGCTCTTCTAAATATCCTTAATTCCGCCCCGACCAGCTCCTCTTTGTCTGAAAGGGTTGAGACATCAAACAGATACTTTTGTCTTCGCAGAGGAGAGTGCAAAAGATCGTCTGCAAGGATAAAAGAAGAAAATAATTGCAGTCAGATTCACTTAGGGTGTACAGTGTTCAGAGGGATGGAGGGAGGGAGGGGGGCTCACATTCTCCCACAGAGGCCTTCTCTCTCCCTCTCTTTCTTGTTTTTCAAATGTCCACCCTGAACCTGCCTGAAACAAACCGCAGCTGACAAGTTCTCAGTTTGGAAAGAACCCACAGTTAACCCCACTTTTATTATTGGTTAAAAAAAAATACCGGTTATCCAGCGCCGATATATTATACTTATAACAGCCATTTAACCACTATTTCCTCAAATTTGTTTTGATTTGATTAAATTCTACGTGTTTTTCTTGCTTATAAAATCTCGTGTATCCTGTAATGCTAAAGGCTAAATGTGAGTAAGTTTACAAAGGCTGCTTTGAGGCTTCCTCCTCTAAAAAATGTGGTTGCTCAAGTTTCTTCATTTCATTTCATGCACATTTATTGCACATGAACATATTAAAGTGATACTGTAAAGCGAAGCAAACCGTGTTTACGACAAGGCAGAGAGAATAAAATCTTGTTTAAAAAATGTTTATAGCTATAATTTATTTATGTACTACAGCTGTCAGAAAAAGGATAAAATTCGTTTCTGATACTGCAATGACAATAATCCTATCAAACTTGGCGAAAATATACTGCCAGATTTAATCAAAGCCCGTGTGTTTTAATGAAAATAGTTCTGCTTTCATTTCACTTGATGACAGAGTAATTTCTCATTTCCAGCTCCCTGACAGAGAGGAAATACATTTTCCTTCTTTAGGGTCCCTAAAGGTCTTAAATCTAAGCAGCAGTCAGAACAGCAGAAATGTGGTTAGTTTGCTGTTTTTTGCTCGCAGAGTTGTAAGGCAAAGAAAGAAAAAAAAGAACGAGGGGCCTAGTGATGTGAAGGCCCCTGGGTGCTGCCAGACACAACGGACCAAAGGCGACATACTGTACACTCAACTGAACAATACACAATTAATGCATTATTCCCTGCTGGAGTTTGAGGAGGCCTGCAAATATTCCATCAAGGAGAACAAATGAGGCTGGAATAACAATGCATGAAAAGGCGTCACAACAAACACAAAAAATGTCCGCATCTGACAAACGGAATTTAAAGTTTGCGCGTGTTTTTAAATACACTTTGGACAAGAATGATCGATGTTCAGCATATTTAACATGTACATAAAGCTGCAACTTTATACAAATATTTAGATATTTTTTGACTTAACTCTACTGAAAACACTTCAACACGCTCTTTTTTCTACCACTTTTCTTTTATATGTTTTTGTTTTACGAAAAACGGTACGAATACTGCAAATAGTGGTGGGGAAAATGGTGTTATGTCCTGCGTTTTTATAGTCTCTTTTCCTGCAGCGACTGTCAATGGTATGAGTAAATGCAGAATCCTAGGAGCGATTTATTAAGAAAATAATGCTGACTGTAAAAAAAATAAAAAATAAAAAACGCTTGTGTGAGTGAGCAATAACTGTCTTTTAGATGTCAAAATGTTCCATCTATTTGAAAACAGAAGTTTTTACACCTAAACGCGAATTGGAGTGCTTGTTGGGATAAATGGGGTAAAAATAAAGCACGTAAGTTATCCTCAGTTGATTGAGTCCGTTAATATCTGCACCTGTTTTTAAAAATAAAAGTGACAGGCCTACATCTAAACACTCCTGCAATATCATTTGTAAAAGTTGTTTCAGAGAGATGTTTGAATATAGTTGACAGTTTCCCTCCGTGAACCCTGCCGAGTCCACCAGTAAAAGCAGATTGAAACCTTGTGCTCTTTTCAGTGACTTTGCGCGTATGGTCTGCATTAAGATCTTTTTTTTTTTTAATAAGACCTCAAACAAATCGAATACAACTTCACCAAATAATTAACAGTTCTGAATTCCCAGCTTCCTCATTAAAACACTTCCCCCCTTATATTTCATGTCATCCTGCCAAAGACAACATTCCCCGTAAAATGCGCCTGGACTTACTGACTGACTGACTGAAAAAAACTGTTGCCATTATTGAGAGATATTTGTGTTGACAGTTAAAAATGCACTAAGTTTTCTTAATTTCATTATTATGTAAAAAGCCTTTTTTTTCCATTACGCGTAAGATGCTTGACGGTGTATAATTGGGGGGGATGCGGTGGATTTTTCTCTACAATTTAAGCGGCATCCTGTGCACTCTGGCTTGACCTTGATGCTTGTATTTGAACAAATGCAAAACATGTTTTTGTCATCCATGTCTCTGTGTAAGAAGAGAGAGAGAGAGAGAGAGAGAGAGAGAGAGAGAGAGAGGTCGTGCCGCACCATCTGCGCTTTAATGAGATACCCCAAGTGCCAAAAGTAATTTTCAAATTCGGGTTATTTTTTCTGATCTTGCCTTTTCTGACCTCCAGGAAACACCCTGTCTGGTTTTATAAGTGAATTTTATTTACCTACAGAAGAGCGAAAGCCAAAGAAGCCGCAGATCATGTATTCAGTAAAACCTGTCTCTGTATGGATGGGGAATGCGTAAAAAACGCAAAACCTGTTACTTTGCGCGTTAAAAGCTGCCTCTGTGTGTATTTCTCTGATGAAGGACATTTGAATAACGAAAAACTCCAAGCTGAGGTTCATTCTGCAGGTTAATGCAATGCAACACTTTGGGGACGCTGGAACGAATCCCAAAAGAAACCAAAGGCGCTTGAGCTGAAAGAACGGGAAGAAAAATAATTTTCCGTAATTAAAGTGGCGGTCGCAAAGGGAGGTTCCGCAGTAAAAATACGAGCCACTTCATAGCGGAGGAAGTGCTCTTTCATTTTTTTCCCCCTCGTCGTTTTTTGGTGATGTGCCCATCGTGGCCGAGTTGGGTCATTATGGGAGAATAGACAGTGTTTGATATGTTATGACATGAACACTCAATTAGATCACCGAGTTCAAATACTCCAATCAGCCGTTCGATGCCAAGCAGCTCTCGGAGGGTCCAACTCGGGGTCAGAGCCAGTGACACATCACATCAAAATCACAGGAGAAAGTGAGGCGTTTTTCCTATCAAATCAGCTCACACTGCAAGAAATGGCGGCAAGGACGAGTCTTAAAGCTTCGTGTTCACTCTTAAAAAGTTCTCTTTTTTTCTGAAAACGAGAAAGCGTGTGGAGGAGCATGACTTGTTTTCAATAAAGTTAAGTTCAATTTAAGCAAAATGCATTAATACTAAAATAACTTGTTTGAAAACCCCCCTTTCAACCACGCTTGCCCTACAATAAAGTTGAATTTGGAAAAAAGTTGCATGCACTTCAACATATCGTTAGATAAGAATATGATTCAAGTGGCTGGCTCCGGGCTGAAATACGCGTAATGCTGAATATTTTTTGCAGCGCGCAGCCCGCATCCGAGAGCTGGGGCTTGGAGTGTTTCAGACAGGAGGGAGCGCAAACAAAGATAGCTTTTATTTCTCCTGCAAAGATTAACTCGGGTTATGTCCCCTTGTGTGTTTTGGATGTGTTTGTGTTTATCAGATTGTGTTAGTCCTCGCAGGCTGGTCAAATCACTTGGTTACACATGTTAACTGACCCAAACACCTGCTTCTCACACCGACCCGCTCTGCCGTGGCCCCCAGCTCTCTTTGTCAGCACAACAGGGCCAAACTGGGCACCATAAGGGCAGCAACTTAAAAATTTAAAATAGCTTATGCTGATTTTTTTAAAAATATTAAAACCAGTGTGTATTTTAAATGTTTGAGAGTTTTTCGTATTATTTTCAATAGAAGGGGGCAGAAAAATATCGTAAATTAATTAAATATCGAGTGCTTTCACATAACTGAAAAAGTTTCCTCTGTAGCCTGCGCGGAGGTAAGGATCTGAATAGGTTTCAGTCTGCACTGACAGTGATTTACAGCCTTCATTTAGAGAGCGCCTTAATTAGTGTTTTACTGTCGTGTAACCCAGAGGTTAATTTAGGTGTAATATAACTTAATACTCGGGAAAAGTTACATGTTTCGGCGGCTGTGTGGCAGACAGATCAGAATACAACCACGCAGCTGCTCACGAACAACATACAATCAGGCAGCTTTTAAGACTTTTTTCTTCAGCTCTTATTTTATGATATTGGTACTGATATTCTGTGTGCGTAAAAGTGCTCTTACACATTATTTTGCCTAATCTAAAACGTGCGTAAAAGTTGCGAGCCTACGAGCCTGCTCTGTTGTTGCCTTTCTGCATTGCTGTAGTTTTTGGCCACGTTTTATTAAAATCTATACAAGAGGAGAGTGTTAGACCAGACAGTTGAAGAGAAACTGTGCCACAGAATTATGCAAGACTGATGGAGCTGGCAGCGGACTGAAACCAACCTGTTCCTCTGTCCACAAAACTTGTTATGGTGTTGGCAGATTTAGAGGAGCGAAAAAAGCTGGCGTTTAGTCCGAGCTTCTCCGCAGCCGAGTATGTCCTGTATATAGAGAGCATGTAATCATGCGGCACAATAGCGTCCTTTAGGTCTTCTTTGTGATGGCCCACGGAAGGATGTGCAGACGCGAAAATATCTTTTAGGAATTTGGATGACCTTTGTCCGTCCTGATGAGAGATCCTGGCTCCCTTGTTTCTCCTCGGCGCAGAGGGAGAGATGATAGCAGCAGACTGGAAACACGGTATATTCCCAAGAAAAACAAGGAGCAGGCCCAGATATAGCGTTACGAGTCGAGATGCGTCCATGGTTGGAAGAGTCACCGGGAGATGTTGAGAAACTCTTTTTCCCGCTCAGTGAAGTTGGGTTCGGGGCGCCGCTGGAGTCGGAGATGGTGTGCGCGTCAGGGTCGGAGAGTTGCTACTTTTGCGCTCTCCAGTCGCACCAGAAGAAGTGCGTTTTGCGCTCTGGACTCCACACAAGAGCGGAGACTGTTGGGCCGAAAGAAACACGCCCACACGGTCGCTCAGTGCAGGGCTTCCCAAACAATTTCATGTCACAGACCTCCAAACAGACGCGCACTAGCCTATAGAGCCCAAGGACTCCACAAGATAGGCTACTGACACTTGAGTCCATGCGGGAAAGTTTTTGTTGGTGCTGGTTTCGCAGTCAGTTGCCGCACAGTCTTAAGTGCTCATAAAGAGAATAATAATATAGTTTATTTTGAATGGCAGTCATACTAACTTGTGAATTAAATTACAATGATGTTAAGATATTCTTATGGGTTATTTGCGCTATCCTAATTAGTTATTTTATACACAGGTTTAGACGACAAACACGTCCAAGCAGCACTGAGCTACTTCCGTTACTTTCTGTTTACTGTCCGGTTTACAAAGCTGACAAAGTACATGTTGGTCTAGTTACAGTACTCCTTATCACAAAGTCTTTGCGACCTCGGAAGTTTCCAAGGCAAAGCCAGATCAGACCAGATCACATTAGATCAGATTTTACAAAAAGATAGACACAAGAATCTCTATGTTCAAACTAATCATAAAGCAAAGGTAGTTATAAAAATATCATGCATACAGCAACTGAAATAACATGAGATGTATAGTAGAGCAAGGCAGAGAAATTTCCCGTTGAGCGATTAATAAGGAAGGGGAAATCACTCCTCAGACACAATAAATATGGTTAGATATGCTAGAGACAGAGGCATTTGTTACCTCGTGTTTGATCACAGCAAACCCAAAACACTCTGCCTCGATATGGAGGCATTCATTTGTATTAAACACGATTTAAATAACACTAGTGACCTCTAGTGGACTTTGCCACTTATCGCAACCCAATGTCTCCCAGGTAGACAGAAACGAGGACAAATGCTGCATTCATGTCGTGTTGGAAAATTCCCTTTTAACTATATTTAGACTTCGCACTGCGCAGTATGTATAGGCGTAGATGTACTGCCGTTCATATGGTTTTGATCCGATTTCAAAGTCTCCCATTAGTCCTGATCAGTTGTCCAACCCGAACTTTAACATCCGGCTTTTGTTTTACAAAATTTTAACTTGTCAGCCAAATCAAAAACAGAATCTGTCAATAAGTTCAGGGGTTGTCATCAAAAATGAGGAAAGACAAGAATGAAGACAAGTTTAATTTGTATTTTCGTATGAATCAACATCAGTTTGCAAACATTCTGAGTTCATCAAAAGGACATCAGTTATCATGTTAATATGACGTCTAAATGAGGCAGACTCTGATTGGCAGTCTGTTACTATTGTTCATGAAATCGCTCTAAAAGTGATCCCAACGATATCCTGTGCCAGTGTCATTATCGTTACAGTTGTGGTGTGGACTCCGCCATCCACTTGAGTTAGAACGATTTCTAAGATCATGTCAGGAGAACAAAAATATACATAAGAAGAAAATACAACAACAAAAGTAACTGCTGTATTTTGTAGTAAAACACTGTAAAACTTTGTAATTTACGCAATACAATAGCAATATATTATGGCTTTAAGACTGAAAAATGCAGTTCTGAGCCCCTACAGCTGGGCAAAGGATCTGTTTTCTAACTTTCTTGGTAGGTCAGAGAAGGAGGCTCTTGTCAAGCAGGTGGATCAGTTAAAAACTATACTCCAAAGAACAGAGGGACAAAGTCTCCATGAGAATCAAATGGTCTTAATGCTCTCAAACAAACTTAAATCAGAGCAGACTGAAAACGAGGTCCTCTGGAACCATGTGGAGTATTTGGCCAATGAGTACTACAGAGTGAAGGACTGTGTAGAGGCTCAAAAAGAGGAGTTGCAAGTGGAAACAGAAAGAGCTGAAGAGAGGCACAATCTAAAGATTCTGATTAATGACCAACTGGAGACAATAAACCAACAGCTTCTTCAACAGATAGAAAAGGAGAGGTCATTGGTGGAAAAGGAGAGGGAAATTCAGAAAGAGTTGAGGAACTTCACTGATTCATACTATGACCTACACCAAGTATTTGAGAAACTCTGTCATGAAAACTGCGAGATGCAGCAAAAGTACAACAACTACATCATGGCAGAAAAGAAATGATAAATGATCTAAAGCAGCAACTCCAGACAGAGAGTGAGTTTCATGCCTATCTGATGTCCCAGCAAAAGCATGAATTTGACCATTTAAAGTGCAGAAAAGATCGTTACCGTCAGAAGCTAGAGGGGATGATCGACCTCATGAAACAGATTCCCCCTGAGAGAAGGACACTCCTGGTCTTGAACCTGGAAGTCCAACTCAATGAAAAGATCACAGAAAATGCTGAGTTGGTTGATAGGTTACATGCTGAGGAAGAACTTGGCAAAGCCCTCCAAACAGAAGTTGTCCAACTTAAGAAGGAATGGGAGGACATAGTGTCCCAGCAGAACAAGAAGTCCCTTGGTGGTACACAGGACCTAGATGTTGTGGCTGAGCTACAATTCCAACTCAGTGAACATGATGAGTTGGTTGATGAGCTACAAGCTGAGAAAGAAGTCAGCCAGAGCCTCCACCAAAAAGCTGCCCAGCTCAGAGAGGAGCTGAACAACATGGTGTGCCAGCAGAACAGGGAGACCCCTGCTGGTTCTCAGGACCCTGTGGAAGAGGCTGGAGGCTTGATGTCTTGGGTAAGACCGCTTGGCCGCTTCTTTGGTTTGAGATAGAAGAGGAAGGAGGTTAGCAGGTTAGCAGCCTCACAGACAGCTGTCCTCTCTCCAATTTGGAGCCTGCAGGTTCCCTCCTTTGCTGTTGTGGGTTTACTCCGAGTGCTTTGGTTTTCCCCCAAAAAACACATAGGGCCCTATCGTACACCTGGCGCAAACGCGGTGCGCCAGTGGCACAGGTGTCATTGTTATCTGGACCGCAATGTGCTCACACACTTCTCTGTGGATGACGAGAAAAACTCAATAAAAATGAAAATCTTAACAGGTTATGGGCCCAGTCACAATTGGACACAAGATAGCATGAAGCAGAAGCATGATGTGAAGTATTACACGGAGCTTCTATCGACTGTGTGAGTGAACCAGTTTGGAGGTAAGTGAACAATATAATCTCGAAAGAAGTTTTACGGGACGCATAACGCGAAGAGTCAATGAAGCTAACAAGCTAGTTTAACGAAGACAAAGGCCACAGAAAAATTGCTGCGTCGACAGAATGGCAAGCAGAGTAGTAGGAGCCCTTGCACCGCATCTCTTCTTCGACGGATCTGAAGATAAGTATGACCTTTGGGAAACAAGATTTCTAAGTCACTTACATATTTTGAAGCTGAAAGACACTATCCTAAATGAGCCAAGTGGCGGTAATGAACGACAGCAAACTGAAGCTAGACAGAAAAATGCCGACTGCTATGCTGAGCTAACCAGACTGATAGATGATAAAAGCCTGTCACTGATAAGGCGTGAAGCAGCTGATGATGGCAGAAAAGCCCTGAAAATACTGAAAGAACATTATAGTGGAAAAAGTAAGCCAAGGATAATAAACTTGTATACTTCACTGACCAAGCTGCACATGACAGACAATGAGAGTGTAACTGACTACCTCATAAGGGCAGAGAACATCATCATGGCTCTGAGAGATGCAGACGAGGCCATGAGTGACGGACTAACTGTTGCCATGATACTAGGTGGGCTCCCAGAGACCTTCAAGCCTCTAGCTGACCTTGTAACACAAAACGAAGATAACGTTACGTTGGCAGACCTTAAAAGAAGACTGCGAGTCTATGAAGAGGCGGAGAAAATGAACAGGGCAGAGTCTACAGATAATGTGATGAAGACACATGTAAGACAAAGCCGAGGTCCCACTAAGACACATGCTGGCAACAGAAAAGATGAAGATGCTAATGTGACATACTACAAGTGTGGAATAAAAGGTCACAAAGCAAGAAAGTGTTACAGAAAAGTGTGGTGCAGTTACTGCAAGAACAATACAAACCACGAATCCCTGTGCAAGAAAAGGGGGGACAAGACGGTGCCAGAAAGGTTGTAGAGGAAGAAAACGGCAGTCAAGATCATCTTTTTAAGGCCAAGTACACAAAAAATGAGAGACCACGAGACAACATAAAAATGAAAGGCATCATGGTGGATGGAGGAGCAACATCTCACATCGTGAACGACATAGGAAAGTTTACAAGCTTTGATGACACCTTCCAGCCTGATACCCATTCAGTGGAGTTAGCTGACGGAACCAAATGCAGTGGAATAGCACAACGAAGGGGAACGGCGATGATAGATCTACTAGACAGCGCTGGACGACAGCACAGAGCACAGCTACGGGATGCACTCTACATGCCTTCATACCCCCATGACATCTTTTCAGTGGCAAGAGCAATAAACAGAGGAGCGACAATCACCTTCAAGAAAGGAGACAGTTGCATGATTACCAAGGACGGTAGCAGGTTTGACATCCATGAGAATGGAAATTTGTATTATCTGCCAACTGTTCAGTTAGATGTCGATCAATATAAACAATGTCATGACATGCAAACTTGGCACGAAATTTTGGGTCATTGTAATTATGAAGATGTGCAAAAGTTACAAGGTGTGGTAAGAGGCATGGAGATAAAAGGAAGTGCAATCAGACCAAATCAGTTGTGTTAAGTGTGTACACAGGGAAAATTCAACCAGACAAGGAACGAGGAGCCAGACACAAAAGCTAAGAAACCCTTAGAATTGGTTCACACTGATTTAGGCGGTCCAATGCCAACAACAAGCATAGAAGGACACAAATATGCACAGTCTTTTACAGACGACTATTCAGGTACCATGTTGGTGTATTTTCTAAAGTCAAAAAATGATGCTGTACAGGCTACTGAAAGATTCTTAGCAGACGTAGCACCTTACAGCGAAGTCAAGTGTATTCGCTCAGATAACGGCACTGAGTTTACAGGCCGAGACTTCCAGGCACTTTTAACCAAGAATAGGATTAGACATGAGACATCTGCACCCTATTCACCCCACCAAAATGGCACAGCAGAGAGAGGTTGGCAAACTCTCTACAACATGGGCAGATGCTTACTATTAGATAGTAAGTTACCAAATAAGTTATGGAACTATGCAGTGCAGACAGCAGCCTATATAAGGAACAGGTGCTACAGCAGGCGCACAAAGAAAACGCCATATGAGCTATTTACAGGCAAAGTACCAAACATATTCAAACTGCAAAAATTTGGATCAATGTGTTTCGCTTACAAGCAAGAGAAAGGACAGTTAGACTCTAGATGTGAACAAGGTATTTTTGTTGGCTATGATAAAAACAGCCCAGCTTATATAGTGTACTATCCAGACACAGAAAGAGTCCAAAAACATAGGTTGGTGAAGTTCACAACCAAAACATCCAATGAAAAAGGAACACAAACGTCTGAGTCATACATAGGATGTAGTGATAGGAAAGTGCATTCTGAGGTCAATAACAGTGAAGAAAATATCGATGACTAAATGCAAAATGTACCAGGTCAAGAAATGCAGAGTGGTGTTTAACTCAGTGAACATGATGAGTTGGTTGATGACCTACAAGCTGAGAGAGAAGTCAGCCAGAGCCTCCACCAAAAAGTTGCCCAGCTCAGAGAGGAGCTGAACAACAAGGTGTGCCAGCAGAA
>JAPZDY010000025.1:17510018-17540301 GCA_029783645.1 Ctenochaetus hawaiiensis
CATTTTCCTTTGAAAAAACCTATTATGAACAATAGCTACACAACTACTTAACCAGTACAAACAAAAGCTCCCTGAGCTCACACAGGCTGGCTCAAGGACAGATTGTTCATTCAGTTGGAGAAAAACACTGTGCAGCTGAATGGTGAACAGCCTCACACCACCTCCATACACTCCAGATATTCTCTCAGTGAAGGACAGCGTCTGAGGATAAGCAGCAGAAGCCTGCACTCTGTGCAGATTTAAAAATAATTGGTCCCATCTAGCTGGAGCTGTTCATGCAGCGTTTTCCCTCAGTTGTTAGGACTGTTGCTAGGGCATGGCTCTGGTGTCTCAGCCCAGCTTGGTGTCTATAACCTGATTCTGCTGTGCCACTGCCAGGCAGGCTGTACATTGGTGCAAAATGATAATAATTTGAATGCATGAAAATGAAAGTGAAAGTGTAGGCAAGGTGCTGAAAGCCAGCCAGAACGTGGATCTATTTTTGAGTCTGGAAAAAAAAAGAGGTGGATTTTGATTCCCACGACTCTCTGCTCTATTTTTGCAATCCTCTTTGGGCCTCGACAGTTTAAAGAAAGAGGATTTTGCACAAGTCTGGGCTGCTCATACAGGGAACGTGGCTTATATTAGGTCATCCAGTGATGATATCAGTCTGTTGCTGATGGAGGATTGTTTGGGTAGTTCAGATGATCAAGTCAGGGGTGGCATTGAATCTGCATAATTTTAAAAAAGGTTTTGTCTGCTACTGAAGCAAAGAGAGGACAGGTTCAGATGCACTGGTGCGACTGTAGCACTAAGGCCTTGGGGTCAATTACATCACACACAGCACAAAAAAAAAAACATGTATGCACTTACGCAACCGACCCCCTTTAGCAACAACTCTCAAAGGAAATCAACAGGCGAGAGGAAGTGAAGTGATTGTATAAAGTTTATTCAAGCATGAGAGAAATTCTGCATTATTCAGCTTGAAAGCATCTATAAAATATGTTTCTTGGTTAAATATTAAAAATCGAACAAGTTTAGCGTCATACAGGAGTTAATTTCTACTTTCTTTGGCCTTTACTTTTTTAAAGAGGACATTATATTGATCCTCCATCTATTATATATTAATGATAGAAGCACTTTGCACTTGGCAGGTAGCCTTGCAGTTTTGGCACAGAAGGCTGACAAGGAGAGTTGAAGTTTTACCTTGCAGAGCATTGAAGTTGGACATCTTTCATCTATTTTGTGTCATCTGATCATCTGAAAGCCATTTCCCAGAACTGCAATGCGAAAATGCAGAGTGGCATGTCAACTATTCACACTTGGCTTGGTGTAAATTTTTCGACATGTGGAGTTCCATTTTATTCCAGCAAAAAACAGAAAAAGAAAAAGAGGAAGAGAAAATGGAGGAATATATAGGGAATATGTCAAAATATGATTGACAGCATTTTTCTATTTTAACTAAAACTTGACAATTGACCTAAATATTTACAGTCATTCAACTTTTGTAAAGTCATTTAGCAATACAGCATTTTTTTTGTACCATAGAACAAAATTAGGTGATTGAAAAAAGCCTTATGAATGCCAGTACATTTGTGGGAATGTAAATAAGTACACTTCATGATTAGATTTGGTCTTAAGCCCATTTATCACATCTTGAATTAAGGTCGATAAATTCCCTATGAATCCCAGATTTGATGCTTATGCTAGCTGACATAGCTAATGTTAGCTCCTTTCTGTACCAATATATAATGTTTGCAAGGGAACATCAGCTACATTAATATTTTCATGTTCATTCATTTCATGTTGTGATATCAGCTGAAAAAAGAATCTCAGCAGTTCAGCATTTATTTCTGCAGGCAAAAGTCTGCTGAGAGGTCTGTCCTGATATTTTTTCACCTGCAGAAATGTTCAGTCTGCATGTAATAATAACCAGCTGAATATAAAGAAACCACTGAATTTGTTCAAATTGTCATGCAACTTTTTTCACGTCATGCAAGTTGGAAAGGGCTTTTAATCTAGAATGACTTTGACAAAAAAAACCTCTTTCTTCTTTATAGCTTTACTGTGTAGACTCTGAACTCTCTACTCTTTTGTTGTCACAAGCAGATGAGTTTCTTGAGTCACTTTAGGTCTATTCATTTCATAAATTGTCTTCCAAATTTTCTTCTCTCTTATCTAGTGGCATGGCTCCATAGCAGCGTCTGTCAGTCAGTCCACCAGTTTAGTCCAGACTGAAAGGCCGATTCTGCAATTTGGCACAGACATTCATGGTCCACAGAGAATGGATCCTAAAGACTCAAGTGATACTCTGACTTCTTCTTTAGTGGAACTATGAGATTGAGATTTATGATTCAGGGTGAAATATCTGGACACCTTTTGGTTTGATTGCCATGAAATTTATTTAAGATATTCAGAGTTCTTTGAGTATAAATTCTGATGACTTAGTGATCCTCTGAATGTTCCTGAAGCACCACCAGCATTTTTTTTACCTATTTAATGATAAATATCAACAAGCACTGAATGGATTGCCATTAAATTTTGTACAGGCATTCATGGTCCCCAGTCCAGATGCCACCATGAGGTTTTTTCTTCTTGTTGTTTTTTTAATCTAAACACCCCAACTACTATTGGATCCTTGGCCATCTTCAGGTCAAACTTTCTGTTTATTCAGTACTTCAGTTTGTAAATTCCCACAAAGCCAGTGTTATTCCTACCAGCCTCACCTCAACTTGCTTATTGGTTAACATAAGCATGCTAATATGCTAAACTAAGACATCAAAATTAAATGTGGCAAACATCCACACATTCACATATACATCACTGGAAGCATGTAACCAAGCGGACATTAGCATTTAACACAGGGCATTGTTGACTCTTCACCTTGTTATTTCATTCTTTTTACTTGTTTTTGTTAAATATGGCTTTAGTTAAATTTATTTAAAGGATTGCAAGTAGAATTTAGGGTCATAAATTCAGTGTGTGACAGTCATGGCTGGCTCTGGGATTGTTGTGCCATCTGTGCCAGGCTGTATGTGTGTGCTGGTATATGTGTGTGTGTGTGAATGTGTGTGTGTGAATGTGTGTGCTGGTGGGCGGGATTTAGTGGCGTAACAGAGTTCACACAGAGGGCCCTTGTTCATGTGAGTGCCACGTCAAAACACTGCCACATACACGGTCCACTGAAAAAAAATGACTCACCTGATATTTCTATTTTTTTCACTTACCAGGGGAAAAACGCTAACGTGAAGCACAATGGGACCGTTCCAAGAATATGAGGTGAGTCTTATTATTGCAACTAGTGACACATTTCTGCTGAATTAATCTTTTTCAAAAAAGCTTTTTTAGAACTGGTGTAGTAAAGAAAATGAAAGGTAAAGTGTACCTTATAGATATCACCATTAGTCTTATAACCAACAATATGGGCAAACCTTCTAATCTCATATGAAATTAAAAATATTGTCATCCTAAAAAAAATGTACTGTTAGAGTTACTTTCCTGCCTGCAGCTCTGACAGATGTTGCTTTGAACAGGAAAAGAAGTCACCAGAGAAAGGAAGCCCCCGCAGCCGCATCCCACGTCTGGTCCTCCATCCCTTCCGACCAAAGGACAAAGGCTCGCCTCTGTCTGATTCACCTTTTTCAGAGGAGGATGGGAAGGAGTGTGATGTCAGCTCTGACCACTCCAAAAGGACCATCAGCACCAACAGCTTTTGCTCTGGTAAGAAGCTCAGCTCCAGTCTGAGGACAGCTGGGATCACAAGGGAAAAGGTCTCAGATACTTTGAACAGCGTTTACAGGCTCAGTGCAAGATTGTGTTACAATACTTTTGGTTGGTTGGGTAAAACATAAAATCCTCTCTGTATGTGTGGAGAAAGCATTCTTGGCAGAAATGTTCAGATCATGTAACTAAGTACCAATACAACATTAAATACTCCATCACAGGTAAAAGTCTTGCATTAAAAATATTACTTAAGTAAAAATATAAAACTTAGTCAAAAAAATATAATCAAAGTGTTGAAAGTTCAAATACTTCTTATGCAAAGCATCACTTTTGAGAGGAAAAAACATTGTTATCAGTCATGCATTAACATGTGAGTATGATGGCTGATCAAAGTGGACTTGAATTTAACTATTTTAAAAATAATGTCTCCTTGTTCTTGAAAATTCATAAAACTCTATTATCTCACTGCAATGGCAAATAGTTTTCACTTATTTTGATAAAATAAAACTTTTTAAGGACTCACTATTAGATTTTTGCAGTGTTGGCAATATTCAAAGAATGTCAATCTAAAACTTGACTCAAGCAATCTGATAAATGTAGTGGAGTCAAATGTGTGATATTTGCCCCTGAAATGTTGAGGGGTTTAAGTTTAAATTAGCTGAAAATTTAGTTGCTTGTTTAGTGCTTGAGTAAATGTACTTAGTTACATTTATCTACGCAGTAAAGACATTTAAAATCTTTGATTCAGATAGTATTTTTACCTTCTTTCTTAGCAGTGTCCTGGGATGTACAACGTCAAACAAAAAACCTGTTATGTTTATTTCATACATGAATTGGCCACCTTAAGTAGCACAGCAAATCAAAGGCAAACACTAAATAGTAACAATTTGTGTGTGTTTGCATGCATGTGTGCATGCTAAAAAAATTACTTAATAAGAGTGACGAGCCATTGTGAAAGCTGCGCACTTTCTGTGGGATCACACCTAGCTGGGCTGAACCTTGATCTCTGATTGCCTGCTTGTGTTCACTGCCTGCCCCACGCTGCCTGTATTTGGCTATTACTGTCTGTGTGCCTGTTTACAATAGATGACACCGGCTGCCCCACTAGTCAGTCTGTGTCCCCCTCCAAAACCCCGTCAGGCTCAGAGCAGAGTTCCCATGGCTCCCCGAAACTACCGGAGCGCAAGACCAAAGTGAAGAGGGTGAGGGTGATGGCCGAGTGGAGCGAACCAAGAAGCACCCAGAGGCACAAGAGGGAGCTGAGGTCTGCAGTGAAAGCCAGAGGTAAAGAGTAACACAGAAATGAGGATTAAAGATGAAAAAGATTTTTTTTTTTTTGTGGTTGTTTTTTTAAAAGCAGCAACATTTAAAATCTTCACCCGAGGCCTACTCTAATATGATCTTATCCTACACTGTATGACAGTAATTTGAATTCTGTGTGTTGTTAAACTGCATCATCCTACCTTTTTTTATGAGCACAGTCTTATGTACAGCACCCTGCACAAATACTAATGCATGCCAGTGGTTCCCCAAAGACCAAAGTACAATAACTGTATATTTGTCACATGTCAGGAGATAGCAGGTTCCCTGGTATGTTGACTGGAACAAACACTGGCTTGGAAACGGCTTCTTGCCTACAAATGAGAGCATAAGTGGAGAGATTATCTGTGCCCCTTCTAAGAAGTATTTAAGAAACAACACGCCACAGTCTTTATTCTGAAATTAAATTTCCTCTCCTGTAGGGAGAAAAAAAAACTGCCTGGGCATGAGCCGAAATAAGAAGAAATAGGAAGAAAGCTGATTGGTTGAGAAAAAGGTTTGGGAGCTCAGCCAATTAGACTGATTAGCAGCAGGTTACTATTCTGACTGAATGTGCACAGACCCTCAGTTGACTCACCCAGTGGTGGAGGATCACCAAGTTTTGACCAATTTTATTTGTCACATTTATCACTGGACACAGTAACATGGTTTTGTTTGATGGAAAAAGATGCTACTCAGGTATGCATTTTAATTTAATCTTTATTCATTTTTACACAATATATAGATACCATTTTTCATTGTCTTTAACAAGAAAGTTGGTAATGTTCTAGGCTTTAGCATTGTTCATATGCCTTCTGTTTACATTGCAGTATCTTGCATCATTTGAGCAGAGCAGATAGTGTTACGCTCAAATGTCATGATGTTTTTGGCTAATTCTGAGCCATTACATTACATTTACAACCACAAGAAGAGCTTATCTGTATGCCTTTCTCTGACTCCAACTCTGAGCAGCATAGATTATAGGGAGAGGCCCAACCACTAGTGATATCTGGTTGGTCCCTCCATCAGGGAGACATAATGGAAGTTCTGCTTACAAAAACTGTAACATGATAGTCCTGCTTTATCTGCACATACTGTATGAGAAAGCTCTTATTAAAGGAGAGGCTAGTAGGTCATAAACAAACAGGATAAGTGTAAAATTGGATCTAAATGCCCAATGTGAAATAATAACATAGAAACAAAGTGTGTATTTACTTTCTTATTGAGCTAAATATTGATGTTTGACAAACATAGCAAGACTATAGTTTTTTCTGAACAGTGACGACCGTGAGCTGTGAGACAACAAACATGTTCCCTGGTGAGTTAAATGTGTGAAACTTTGGTTTTCCTTATGGTATTCAGCTCTGACTTGCTTAAATGTGGTGTGACACCAGCACAGAGACATTAAATTAGACCACCGCCTCAATATCTAAAGTTAGCTAACACTAGCTAACATATGCTAATGTTTGCTAACGGTAGTCTACGAAAACATCCGGTTTTACCAGATAGCAGCAAAACTTCTGAGTGTGTTCAATTTATCAAGAGTGTTAGTTAAATTTCTTATGAATTCAACTGCTTATTAAGGGAGGGAAGTTGAATTATCGCCTTTTAAAGGCTGTGTAGCCTGACTAGCATGCTAATGTAGTGATGCTTCTCCCTGCAGGTAGCGAGGCAGACTTCAGCTCCTCTAGCAGCACAGGCAGCCTAAAGACCAAGGGGAGCTTCATCCCCAGTTCAGCTGGAAAGAAAGCTCCTTCACGCAGGTATGGGCTTCACATATGTGTATCATCAGTACACATGTGTATCAACAGTACGGTTTGCTTGCATCACTTCTTAGGTTGCAGTGCAAAGGGTTCAAATATTTCCTGAACCTTGTGAATTTCGGAAATTTAGCACAATCTTAATATAAATATTGTACTTTTTTAAAAGTTATCTTAGTAACCTTAAATACAAAGTTTGTTTTATACTTGTTAAAATCTGCTAGTTCTTGTGAACTGGAAGTTGTTGCATAGGATGTACTGTAGTTTGAGTGATCAAGCTAATTTAGAGTCTTTTCTATTTCCAGTTCTTGTTAAATAAGTCAAATCAATTAAGGTTTAACTCAACTAAATGGTTGTTTTTCTTTATTCATGTTGAAAGGGTTTTCAATTATGTCCACTTATGTTATGATAAAAGATTTTTTTTCTTTCTTAATTGTGAAATTGTAAATACAGCTGTCAAAACTACAGCCAAAATGGTTATGTTAATCATGTTTTAAAATTTCTATTTATCTAACCTTTTTTTGGATGTCAATGATTTTTTTTCCCCCAATGCTTTTTCTCTGCGATTCTTCTTCAAGCCGTGGTGCTCACATCAGACCACTCCCAGTTTTCAAACCAGCTGGGAGCCCTATAGCCAACCGCGATGCAGAGCTCTACGCTCCCTACAGGACTCCTCCAAGAGGTGCCTCTTCGACCAACAGCAGCAGCTGCAACTCTAGCCCCACCTCCAGGTTCTAAACATGGCTTTTATACAATGTATTACTAATAGACACAGAACAAAAATTGTGTTTTTGAAGGTGAGGGAGTTCTTGATCAGTTGTGTGACTTTATGGTAATGCCTTTATAAATTTCCCTCCCTTGATTTCATTACAAATCCAACCTTCCCTGCTCAAGGGAGAAACAAGTGGATTTTGGAGACTTGAGAGATTTGAACTGTAGCTCAGGCATGTGCAGCATAACGATGAGTGAGTGGGTGGCTGGATAGAGCTCAGACTGTTTTATCATTTCCTCTCTTGCGCCCGTTTGGGATTATCTCGGTCATGATTTGGCTGTGGTTGGGATTAACGAAGATTTAATATAACAAATGTCTGACCATGGTACCCAGACAGTGACCTTACTGACGTAGCCAGCTCTTAACTGGATTTAATACACCTTGCTTAGAAGGAGAAAACAGGGTCATATATATTTCAGAATAGCAGAACTGAAGTGTGAACTGAATCGCCTAAAGCACAAAAGTGTTTGGGACCATCATGAATTTCTGACATGGTGCTCCAGGCTCAGAATTGCTTGGAAAGTTTACTTCTTAGGGTGTATGTTCCTGGCAGATCAGCCCTGCATAAGGTTTAACCTAAAAATCCCCTCTCAGCAGTATAGATGACAAGCATTCAAAACCCACAGCCTTTTGAGTTTTAATGCAGTGGCAGAATCTGCCCTTTTTATCTCATGTTTACAGCTTCCATAAATGCATTAAAACTGTCACTGTTGTCACTTTAAGACAGTTCCTCTGCCTGACTAAGTGTCATGTGACATCTTTTCCTTTCTCTGCTACCTTCTGCTGGGCTGTTTCTATTTCTGGGAGGATGCAGAGCTCTCGCATCAAAGCCTCAAGTACCCCAGGTTGCTAGGATATTGTGCTAGGGGAAGAGAGGGGCTTACATGCTGCTTTGCATATTGTTCAAATCCACCCACTCATCCTCCACAGAAAAAAACATGAATCCTTTTATCAGTTCTTTTTTAGCATTATAAAACATTGATCGTAGGACATGCAAAGGGCATACGAATGTTAATACAATTAGCCTTGATATCAAGTTTTTGTTGTTTTTTTTTAAGCGAGTGATTTCTTTCCCTGCAGACTCTGCTTGTGTTTAAATAAAACAGCAATTTAGTTTCATTTCCCTAAAATCTGCACTCAAGTAATCCTGTGTCAGACAGTAATTCCAGGCTGCAGAGAGCATCTGCCCTGACAGCACTCTTAGACAAATTACTGTCTGCAAGGAGGGATTTTTACCTATAACAGTCGATTTGGTTTGTTGTCTAGTGTTGCTTCAAATGTCTGGTTTGCAGCTGATGGATGATATTGGTTTTAAAAGCGTAAACTCAGCCTTTAAACAAAATACCCATTTCTTTGGTGAACAGAAGAGCAAACCTGGGCCGCTATCACTCCTGCGGAGACAACCATGGCATCAAACCCCCCACCCCTGAGCAGTATCTCACCCCTCTACAGCAGAAGGAAGTAGCCATCAGACACCTGAAGACCAAGCTGTTTGAGTCTGAGAACAGAGTCCGGGACAGGTTAGTTATTATTTAGTAGCTCCTCTAACTGTCTCTGTTGTTTTGTATGATTGCATGACAGAATGAAAACAGTCAAATCGAGGGGCAAAATGAAGCCATGGCTTCTTACGTCATGCCAACACACTGCAGCTCCACTCAGCCGTTCAAATGTGTGAACCCACTGGAAAACAACTATTGCGTAAGATAAAAAGCACATGATGTTGCTGATTATATCTTTTAAAAATCATGCACTGTACATAAATCAAATTAAGCAAACTTATTCAGACAGTTTGTTTTATGATTCATCTTATCTGTAATGATGTAAATAGTTCTGCATTATATTCTAAATCAAACAGTAATCTCCCTTTTGCCACAACTTCAATGAGAAATTGATACTGTTTGTGTATAAGTAAATATGGGAAATTATTTTACTATATCTATTTCCCCTGACCCACAACCACCCCTATGAGACAGCCAGTGACCAGCGTAGCATAAAAACTGTAAAACTTGGAGGCACATGACTACCATGTACAGTTCACCCTAAAGTAGAACATGCTGTCTTGACACCTCAGTTTCTGTACAGTTTTAATGTTTAATGTGAGCTAAGCAGGTTCTCTTGGACCTGATTTTGTGAGAGACTGGTTTTGAGCAAACACTGCAGGAGCTAAACAACATTGTACAGACTATAAATTAAGCAACACCTCACTGTTATAACCTCTGAATATCCTCGTGCTCTCTGCATCCAGGAAGTGTCACTTCTTCACTACTGCATGTGTTACATGCTAAGCTAACTGGTAGCTGGCTTTAGATTCGTGTTTAGTATAGAAAGTGGAATGGATCTTTCTAAAAAAAAGAAAGAAAAAGGAAATAAGCATGCTTTCAAACTGCCAATCCTTTCTTAAGTAATTCTGGACATTTCCTACCTCTTTAATAGAGAGACAGAGATTGAGGAGCTTAAGGCCCAGCTCAGCAGAATGAGGGAAGACTGGATTGAAGAAGAGTGTCACAGGGTGGAGGCTCAGCTGTCCCTCAAGGAGGCTCGTAAAGAGATCAAGCAGCTGCGTCAGGTGGTGGAAACAATGAAGAGCAGCCTGATGGAGAAGGATAAGGGAATACAGAAGTATTTCATCGACATCAACATCCAAAACAGGAAGTTGGAGTCCCTGCTACAAAGCATGGAGCTTGCCCAGAGTGGCGCCAACCTCCAAGATGAGAACACCTTGGACTTCATCTGTGACAGTCCTGATAGTGGTGGGAAGAAGATGGCAGGGGAGGAAGAGGGTGGGTTAGAGCTTGGAGAGCAAGGGGCAGAGGCGATGGCAGACAGTGGGCTGCTGTTAAATGATGAGATGGCCAACAGAGCGGACATTTTGGAGCAGGTCTTCATGTCCACCGTGGTGGATTTCAGTCAGGACTCTAGTGGTAAGCTGAGAGCAGGGATAGAGTCTGGGCCTGGGGTGTCTGCACTGTCAGGAGAGGAACAGTCAATTGATGAAGCTGCTGAACCCCCACCAGCTCTACCACATACAGTTTCCACCACCGTTGACGTCTCATCAAGCACACCTCCCCAGAAGGATACGGTAGATAAAGAAATCCAGACCGACATAATGCCCATGTCTCCAGATCTGCAGGCCCTGTTCCTCCAGCTACTCAAGTTCCATGGGGCCACAGTGGGGGACCCAGCTCCACTAGCCTCCTGCAGTCCTCTGGGCCTCCAAAACATGCCCACGTCCACATCCACCACTGCCAATCTCTCTGTCTCAACACCTTCCCCACCCAGCATGCCCAGTCCTGCCCCCTCAGAGAGCCCAGACACCTCCACTGATTCCGGCATGTGCATCTCTGAGCCTGCAGAGAGCCGACGGTTCATGGAGGAGCTGGACTTTGGCGTCGGTGAGGAGGAACCTTGTCTGTCACCAGGACTAGATGCAGTCGACAAGCGTTACTGGAGCAACAGCTTCCTGGTGGATCTGGTCGCAGTGGCCGCCCCTGTGCTACCCACTGTAGCCTGGCTGTATTCTCGGCATGGTGTGGATGGAAGCGCTCCAGTGTACAACATTGCTGCTCTTATCAGGGGCTGTTGCATCATGGGATTGCACTCTCTTCGTCACGTTACCCACAGGCCAGATGCGTAAAGGCTTCCACCCCGCATGCACACGCCTAACCTTGAACTAAAAGCACTTAAGCATCTTTTCAAGAGTATTTGTGAGATTTGTTGCGTTTTTGTTCAACACTTCATGATATCAATGCAGTTATTTTGGTTCCAACACTTACTTTGCACTGTGCAGTTACCATGAGTTGAAGCAAAATGGTGACATGAAAGGGATTATTTTTAACAGGGGTTTATTTATATATTTATTTATCATTTACATGTATAAGATGATCATCTGAGTAGATGGTTATGTGTTATCATTGCCCGTCGGTGTTCCTAGTTGTCCTCGTGTTTAAGAAAAAAGCTCTTTATGTTCGGATCAGATTTTTAGGAGGTGAGAGATTGTTAGCTTCTGTTTGATGGGTTCTGAAAATTCAACTGTTGAGTTATTGTTCAAAAAGAAACCTTAAACCTTCAGCCAAAGCTTTAATGTGAGTTCACTGTTACTGTTTTGTGAAGAAGTTTTTTTTTTTTCCTCACTGGGAGTAGAGCTTTATTCAGTACAGCCTGTGTATTGTTCATAGAAATAAGTTGACGCTTCAAAGCAACTGACACTTGTTATGTGCCTGAGCTATGTGCAATACTGGTGGTTTACATCAAATGTCCTTGTATCTTTATTATTAAAGCATGATCAATTCCAGCAATGTCTTGGGACTTGATTGAATAGGTTTGTTGTGGGGGTTGGAAATGATCGAACAAATTGAAGTTTAGCTTATGTAAGACTTGAGTTAAAAATGCCAGCGAGGACTTGGGGAGCAAAAGTTTCATTTGCACAAGATGTTCACATAAATTAATAAAAGGGAAAATATGAACGCAGGTGAAACCAAGCGGTATTCTCATGACAGCTCATCTTACGTAAAAGCTTTCCCGGCCTGTACTTTCAGACATCCCTTGGGTTGTGGGTCTGACAATGTAACATGCATTAGATCCACTCTACTGAGATGCCTCAGAAGCTGTAAAATGCTGTCTATGCTCTTACACCAGTAAAAACTGGGTCAGGGTGAAAGCAGAAGCAAAGACTACAGATGCTTTCCTTAGTCATTACACAACATCTCTCCATATTCTATGAAAGACAAAGCTCATTAAGTCTAAATGAACTAACACTTGTCCATTTTCAAAACAGTCATATGGCAATGTATCTTAAGTTGCATAACCATGACCTCTCAGTTCATAAGGCATCAGACTAATGAGTCATCACGCAGTGTAATCCCCACACAAGTCCGAACACTAGATTAAAATGCGTGGGCAGTCATGGTTTTAAGGCAAACCAGCTGAGAACACACAAGTCTTATGAAAATCAGTGTGCAGTATTTGATTCTCAAGCTTCACAGGACAATTATTCACCCAAATAGCTTGTTCCCTTTCTGGTGACTGATGACGTGTATTATCCCTTTTAGAAAAACTGGGTCAGTCTCTGTGAGGTTTTAAAAAGCAGTGTCCCCAGACAGATGGGAGAGGCATCATTATGACAGAGATGAGTGATGACAAACGTCCATCAATCCAGGTTGCATCTTAGCACCAGGCATTATCATTTGTGGTTAATAACACTATAGTTTATGCTAGCAGCTATGTGCAGCTGTAGGCACAGCAGTGCTTCAAGACAAATGCTAAAGCCCGCATGCTAACATGCAGATGTTTAGCAGGTGTAACAGTTGCTATATTCACAAACTTAGACAAGCCCATCAGCATGCTGATGTTTATTAATTAGCACTAAACATTACAGCTGAGACTGATGAAAATGGCATTGGTCTGCCAGGGTTGATCGGAAAAAGATTTGGAGAAAAAAATAAAAAAATTACCTCAATGATGGCACTCCAAGAAAAGTCAGGATTTCCATAGATTTTATTCTAAAGGGATCACAACTGTGTGTAGCAAATTTTACCATGATCCATCCAATAGATGTTGATTTAGTTGATTCAAAAACATCAACCTCAAGGTGGCACTATAAGGAAAACAATGAGGTCATACCTCTGGAGATTATGGATGTCCATAAAAAAATCATGGCACCTTGTGCAAATAAATTTTGAGATAGTTAAGTCTGGACCAAAAGTGGTGAAGTGACAACCATTCCTCAACCCAGTATAATCTATCTGGAATGATACTGCAACCACAAAACTCCAGATAGTTTCCCAAATTAAACATCAAGCAGTATGGCAAAGGCAGAAGAAACATGACTCAAGTTATTCCCCTCTGAAGGTATGAATCAATCATTTTATTAAAAACCTGTGTAGGATTAATACAGCAGGCGATGGCATACAATCTGCCAAACCTTCTGGGTTGATTGAGCTTATGAACTCTTTGAGCTCAACCATGACAGTTCTTATAACGTGGACGTACACATCAATGACAAAAATAAAAGGTGAGAGAAAAGGATCTGTGATTAGTTTTTTGTAAAAATGAACTGTGCAAAATGACATAACAGAAAAAACATGAAGAAAAAACAATGGGGAAAAGACCTTTTTTAAGTTAATGCAAATCCACAATACCTTTGCCAAATTCCCTTAAGTAAATGTTTGCTTTAAATTTAACTCCTAAATCTGATCATGCACTAATGTGTCACGTTATCATTTAATTTTTTAATAGATCAGCACCCCTGAGTGCACAAACAGAATTCTTCAAAAACAATAAAATAGCTAACAAAGCTTTTCCAATCACAATATTCAGTACAGAAATCTGCCTCTCTCATCTTCACCCAAGTCCTTCATCACAGAGCAGAGACATTTTGTATCATGTCTGCACATTTCAATTTATAAAGGGCTTTTCTTCACCTGCAAATGTTTCCATGACAACAGCTTGCCTGTTGCCAGTGGTACCAATTTTTCCGCCACTTACTGGGATTTTATTATAATGATGCATAACTGGATGCCCAGTGTAACCCAGAAACTCCATTAACCAGTCTAACATTTTCAGATGAGAAAAGAATCACACTCGTTTTACATCATGTCAGCCAACTTAACCAGTGTGACATTACTGTGATGATCTTACTTCTAATTTATGATAGCCTTTGTGCAGTGAGTCTATTAAGTATTCAAGAGCAGAGTTACAACCCCCCAAAACAAAACAAAACAAAACAAACCCAAACAAACCCATCACTGAGTATTTTCCTTCAATAGCAAAGCTATCAAAAGCTGACAATGAATGGCAGATCAGTAGCCATGAGATTACCATAGGAACCCACAGCTAATGTTTATAGTTGGGCTAGATTCTAGTCTATGGTCATTTATCGATACTCACAATGAAAATCTTCTGCCTTCATTTTATGCAGATTTCCAGTGTAGTTAGAGCTGCTCAGCACAGGGAGATCATGTGTAATATCAGCAACATATATAGCAACATTCATTAGAAAACAAAATCAGTTTTCACACAATGAAAGACATAAATATAAAAACACAAGAATCAAGCAAACCGAGGGATGTCACTGGTAAACAGTGATGCTTAAAATTAATTACACTCCTTTGTCCTTTGAGATTATAATCATGACAAAGAAAAGATTTTGTACTCCTTATTTGTCTTTCAAAAAGGTAGCATAGGTACCTGTTTATTTACAAATGTTCCTGGGAAAAAAAACAAAATAGAACATTTTTCTACACTACCTGACAAATATAATCAGAATCTAAATGGTGCTTCCTAACGCTGCCTCTAACTTTTAACCTTGGATGAAGTGGGTCGTACAAATACAGCTCTCCCTTGAAGACCTAAGTGACCTTGTCATAAGTACAATGAGTACACCGGGTATGTCAACTGCCTTCAAGAATGAATCATTTTACACTGCTGTAGCTGGAAAAAAAAAAGACTAAAATGGTTGCTGGTGGAAAACAGAGAGGAGAAGGAGGATAGTTTACTAACATACAGGAAGCATGGGGAAATAATCCTGGTTGGTTTGAAGACTTTAAAGACAGAGTAACAAATGATTTAGTGTCTTTGCCCAGCCTAATCCCTTTGGCTCAAAATTGAGCATTTCTAAAATGTTACGAGAGCTTGACGGCAATCTTCTGCTCTTTCTTCATCATCCTCTGAGCCTCTTTCTCCATCTTCTTCCTTTGCTGCTCCATGGATCTCTTCTCTCTCTCAGCCATTTTCTGTTGCCTGGTAAATAAAAGCAAGACAAACAGAAGATTGCAAGTAATGTCATTAGAGCTCACATCAGTAGGAGTTGGGTCAGCTGGGAGGGAGGAAACTAAATCTTGTTCTTATGTTTTGATAAAACAACAACTACTGCCACCTGCTGGTCATTGTGTTAATCTATGCTACTCAAATAAAAAGTGAATGTGAGTTTTGTAATATTTTCTTTTGTATGATTAGTATGATGAACAGGAAGCATGTTTTAAGTGTTCTTTTTATCTTTTGCCTTGCCTTGAAGACGAAGAGGCCTGCAGTCCTAGGTGCTACAGTAGTGTTACACTGATGTTAATACTGTATGTTTGCACACCAAGTTATGCAAGTATCCTCTACAGTGACAGCCACTTTTAATCTTAAAAGGTTTCATTTTCTTATTTGCCTTACAAACGAAATGTGCATTGTTCCCTGTAAATGTTTTATAACTGCCCTCAGTCTTAATAATTATGAACTGAAAAATCCAGAAAAACTGGTATTAGTGCACATGTACAGTGGCACAGAAGTATTGTTGAAATTTTACCTGAGCACTTCCTCCGCCTCCCAGGCAGCATCAGATTCGTCCTCCCAGGCATTTGTGTCTTCCTGCCAGTTGTCCATTTCTCCAAGTTCACCCTGGTCAAAATAATAGTTGGAAAACTAAGACTCCATCATTACTAGATAATGTCTCCTTCAGCTTCAGAAGGGATAAACACTACTGAGGGTGATGTATTATTCACATTGATGGATCCCTTCTATTTTAAAATTTAGTGTCTAGTACAGTTAATTACTTCTTCACTGCAACAGTTGCAATGATTGCGCAATCTAATAAGCAAGCATCACAGGTACAGGTTCAGAGTTAGTGATTGATCTACAGTGTAAAACTGTATATCTCTACACGTCACAGGATAGTTTCTAATGGAC
The DNA here is from genome assembly GCA_029783645.1 of Ctenochaetus hawaiiensis. Taxonomy (NCBI): domain Eukaryota; kingdom Metazoa; phylum Chordata; class Actinopteri; order Acanthuriformes; family Acanthuridae; genus Ctenochaetus; species Ctenochaetus hawaiiensis. The sequence continues at coordinate 17,526,219 of JAPZDY010000025.1, forward strand.
AATAGAATTTAATTTTTGCAGCCTGCTTCAATAAATATGCATGATCAATTTCTAAAAACAGCTTTGATATTCTTAAATTACTATGGCCTGATGAAAGTCCATAAATGAAACAAGATTTGAATTTGGATGGTTAGATGAATTAAAAAGTGCTGATACTGAAGGCTCACTTTGACATTTTAAATGATAACATGAACTCAACTCTTCTTGCTTTTGTTTTTCTCTACTCATTTTTAACTGCTGATAGCACATGGGCAGGATTTTAGCTGATCATCATAGCAATGCCACACCTCCCTCACTTTTCCAGCAGCTAGAAAACAACACAGGAGCTTTGCTTTATTCTCAAGAAACTGCAGTATTATATTACTGTAAGCAACACTGTGCTTTCACTGCTAAACAAATAACACCATAGCTAAGCTTTTCCTCTGCTCTACCTGCTTCTTGTCTCTCTCACTTAACCACACACCTACTATGCACACAAAGGAGCTACGCTGTTCTCACAACAGAGGATATGGAATGGATGGTGTACATAATATGCATTCAGCTGGTTTATCTGCGTTGAGTAAGTGAAACAATGTGGTTGCTGTTGCTGGTAGCTTGGCTATTTAAAAATGCCAAGTTTGTAGAGGATGTGCTGTGGTCCTGCATTGAGTGATCACTGTGTTTTTATGCCCCTGACTCTGTTTGCTTGAAACCTTGACTGATGTGATATAAAAATATTTCAGCTTCCAGGCACTATCTATGATGGAAAATGAAAAATGAGTGAGTCAAGTGTAAAGATCCATATTGTTGTCGTCATATTCTAGTCTTTCCTCTCACTGTTTCGTCACTTCTTTAAAATGTACAGAGTGCTTAACAAACAGTCTGCATAAATAAGACAAGACTGAGGCCCTAAAAATGTTATGTTTCAATCCTCACCTAATTTCTGACCCTTCATTTTTGTGACTGCTTTTTAAATTTAATCATTTTTCACATACACATTTATCATGTAATATTATTGCATAAAATTCATGGCCATTTAAATGGACTTAGCAGCATTTTATTCTATACTACTCTATAGGAGAAACTTTGCTTTGTCCTAAACTTTTCAAACAATAAAATCCTGGATGAGTGATAGACAGAAGACCTGCCTCGTCCTCAGATGGGCAGAACGCTGTAACTTACTGAGGGTGGACTGAAGGTCATCATATCCTGAGAGGCTGCCAGTCTGCTGGAGAAACCCACTGAACCATCAGGCACCGTGTAGTTTAAAGGCTCCCTTTTCTTCAGCAATATCTGCAACATGGAAACCAGGACTGAAGCACTTTGTGGCACTTTCTAGTCCAATAGTCACAGATTTGGTCCTGGTATGTTAACATTTGACTACATTCAAGTAAATTACTCTGCAATGATATGTTACAAACTATTAAGTTGCACAAGTTTATGCATTATGTCTTGTTAAATTCATTAATACCATGTGTACATAATTAAAGAACGCTAAAAGCATCTCAGATTAACTATTACTATTTAAGAAGACAAAAGCATCACAGTCAACAGTTTGCCTATTACTTTCAAGTTTTGTTGACTGACCTTTTATTTACTTAAAAGAAAGACAGAGATTTAGGAAACTCAAGTTATTTGCCGTCTTACTGAGAGATCAATGAGTGACTCAAAATTTGTATCATCTCTCTGTATTCATTTTAGCAGCAGATCAGAGATGTGCTTTTTCAAGTCTTGCACTAATGTAGCTAGTTTAGACCTGTCAGAGGTGCCTGTGACTCAAAAAGGCCCTTATTTACACATTGTTGTATGTGTGCATTTGCCTTAATGTGTCTACAAATAGGAACACAACGCTGAAGCTTCCCACACAGTTAGCTTATGCTTTGACCTCCCACCCTTCGTGGACAGCTGTGCTTCTGTTTGTATGTATCAAGGATCTGGAACCGACACAGCTAATATTACAAAGTAATTCAACAGATGAAGCCCAGCTCAGCATTCGTCTGGCAGCCTTCTATTCTGTAATGCTCTACCCACTGACAAAAAGCCAGTCCCAGATTTATTCTTGCCTTGCTGTTGCTTGGTCACTCTCTCTTTTTCTCCTCTTTAGTTTCTTCCCCATGATGCCCATCCTGTAAAAACTGAGCTATTTTCCTCTAATGATCAGCTGAGGATCCATAGATAGTACAGTACAGTGCTGTCAAGCGTCACTCACATCTAGTTGGATATCTAACAATAATAATGTTGCTTTAATCCTACAGAAAACACATCTGAACCCCTTGATATGCTGGCTATGGGCTTGATAGCTAAGAGACCATGGACAAAGTGCAAAGAAGAGTTATGTTTTGTAGGTAAGATAAGTGACATTGCCTGAAGCAAAAACAACGATAAAGCCCACACACACTATTTTAAAACAGCAAATGGCACATTTTTAAGGACAATTTAAAACTTCTTTTTTTTCATTGTTTGGGCTGTTATTTACTTACTAACAAAATTTATAGCAAGATGTGTCAAGATCTGAGTGGGTTACCATCTTGGCTGAAGAATTCTCTAGGAAAGCACACCCCTACCTCCAGTCTTGTGTTAAATTAAAGCAAACAAATAAAGGTCTAATCTTTGTGGTGAATGTGCTGGGATGAAATTTAACTTATACAAATACAACTGCAAACTAACATATTTCCCTAAACGTAGTGAGTATTCCTGAAAAATAAAAATGTAATCTTATATAAGCTGTAACACAATGCCAGAGACACTTAACGCATTACCTAATTGTGAAAAATGTAACCCGGATATTCAGTTTATCACTGATATGAAACCTGCTTGGTAAATCAGTATCACTGTGTGTGTGTGGACGTACTTTCTGTGTTTTCCTGATGGTGGGAGCCATGTCTTTGAAGTAGTCGGGCTCTTCGTCTACTTCATTGGGTGGAGGGGAAACATTTCCATTGCCACCTTCTATCTTGATACTTGTAGGAGCATCTTCATCCCAAGAACTCCATTCTTCAATCTCTGGCTGTGTAAACAAGACGATAAAATATGATTTAAGTCAAACTTGTGTGCATATGACATTCAGAGCAAATCTTTGCATAGTTTGCCTTTTCAAGTCTCAAACACTAAACTCTGAAGTTCTCATGGCTGGTGCTGTTGATGGAGCAACACTGACCTGTTTTGGTACTGATGCTGAAAAATCCACTGTTGTCGGGAGAGTTATTTGATCACCACTGAGCTTACGACCCCTTCCACTCCTGCAGAGTATCACAAAAAAGTGTCAAGTCATTAGAAACTAACTTGTTATTTTAAATAGCGGCAATTTTTGTCATGAAACACTAAGGTTAGTCCTCTATAGTTCAGAGGGACTGATACACTACCATTGTGGTTTATTCATGCTTTAAACGTGCATATGGTTTAAAGCATGAATAAACCAGAATGAACAGATCTGACCTGGCTTGTCTTCAATCAACATACCCCATGGAATGTACCAAGTATGAACAAGTACTACATCCTCGTTTAAACAGCTATTCACCTGAGGATCAGATGTGTTCAAACTTCACTAATATACCCAGTCAGTGTCTCAAAGGTAATTTGTTCTTTTTTCAGTGGATGTATGTTTGCCAAGAAGCAAAATAGATGCATCTTCATCAAAGGACACAGCATGCATCTAGGTTACATTAAATGTTCAGTTGTGCTCACCTGCATATCAACCTTTTAAAGAAAGAAAGCAAGCTGGCTAGACATGTGCAGATCTTGAAAAGACGGAACTGAGTGATGGCCATGATGAAGTTGAGCTGGTAGGAAAGATCAAAGAAAATATTAGCCATGGTATTTGCACTGATGCATGCATGTTTTACTTTGTTTTGTTCCAGGGAACCAGTGTGTGCATATAAGCACACGTCCAATAAACCAATGTTTATGCTAGGTAACATAAATCTGAGAAAACTGGCCAGGAGTTTATCAGAAATATGCTGGCATATACACTGGGTAAAACACTGGGTATCACCAACTAAATGAGGGGGATGCTATCCCACCTGTAAGCACAATGGCCATAATGCATTCTCCTTGCTAACCTGCCTCCCAACCCTCAGTTATTGGTTATTAAAAGAAAACAGTAGCCGGGAGAGGAAGGGATGTGGTAGTATAAAATGGGATAATAGAGTTAGGCTAGCTGAAACGATTGTCGTTAAGAAAGAGTGGCATGAGTGGGTGTGTGGGGGGTGTATGATGATTGATGGTGTGGGGGGCAGGGAGGCAGGGGGGGTGCTCCAGTTGGCCGTGCCCCCTGTTAAAAATTAACAAATCATCGACAGCATATTATTCATAACATAACACAGCCTCTTTGTGTCTTGAAATTGTTATCTTGCTCGTACGTAAACTGATACACTTGGGTGGTAGCTTTCATGCAAATTTCAAAAAACATGGACTGAATTTAGTTTAAAAAAATGAATGTAATGACTCCAATGTTATAACGTCACCTTTGTTCAATATGATTACGCAATTTTCACAAAACAACGCGCTAAGGTTAACATTTGATTTAGCTCCAGTTCTAACATTACTTTTACCTTACCAAAAGGCATCAAAATTATGTCTTCACACTAGCGATTTGCACGTTTTAGATATCATCAAAACAGATCCTCACCTTGCAGGATGTCAATACACCGTTTGCAGAGCAGCTGCTTTCTTTTTGTATAGCAGAAGAGACAAGTGCATTTATTTGCTAACCGTTGCTTGCTAGCTTAGCCCATAGGAAACCATGACATTTCTGAATCTTACAATTGTTTTCGTTACACCACACATCAGCGGTGACAAATTATATAGTTGTCATGTCAAAACCACACATGTTACTGCTGTACACCCAAATGCTGTTTCATGACAAAACTCCTAAATTTGTGTCGTCTCTCATCTCTGTCCCATGGCTGCCATCTTTGAGCTGGGAGGAGCAGGAATAGGGAAGTGCAGCGTGGTCCTGCTGCGTTCAAGTACTTTACGAAAAATGACGGTGCAACACAGCCTCTAATTTCCACACAGTATTTTCAGATTGTAAACCTTGGAATATGTGTCCTAGCCATTTATATATATATGTGTGTATATATATTAGCTACAGTTTATGATAACATACAAGTGAGAAGGCGTGTAACCAAAGGAACAGGCAGGGAAAGGAAAAATGTTACATTCGTGAAGATCCCAGCACAATCTGCTATCACTGGAAACACAAAAACAGGCATAATTGGAAAAAAATCACTAAAAAAGAAATGATCAAGAAATACTTTTAAACGTACGTAATCAAAGGGGAAAGTGTATAGTGTGCATAGAACTAAAGCAACAGTATAAGGAGACAAAACAATAACATCGACAGTCAGTCCAAAAAAGTAGGAGTGATAAGAAGTAGGGAAACTAACGGAAAAGGGCAAAGAACGATAAGTAGACAAATAACTTGACGCAGCAACCCCAGTAGGACACGTTACCAATAAAACTAACCTTAAAACAGGGCCTTTATTTTTTGCATTATAGACTCTCTTGCAGGTTTAAAAGGGGGCGGGGGCCAGATTTTAGAGATTTTACACATGAAAGACAAGACGTAATAACACAATTGTAGAAAATGGATTGGTGTTGTCATAAATAATCCACTGTCCACAAGTGAACTTTGTTTCAAGGTTTTTTTTTTTACTGAACCCGCTTGCAGCATAATACATGTAACACTCTCTGGCTTCGTGCATATTTCAGTCTACTTCGCGGCATGCTTAACATTGACCTCAGCAACTCTTATAGTTTCAGTTCGCCCTCTGCTGGACTCTCAAATACTGCAACATAAAACCCAAGTACTAGTACAAACAACAAATGATTAACTGCGATACCACAGTTAGGTAGATGAAAACGTACAAATTAATAGAGAACGTAAAGTTTAAACTTTAAAGGGAGGAATGTAAACAAAAATACGGCTGAACTCTGACAGAGAATAAAACCTGAGGGTGGCAGTAATGCAATAACAAGGACGCCAACTGTCATACCACTCAAAGAAGAATAGAAGACGTCATCAGAAACTATCCAATCAACATACGACCTGGACGGAAGTGGCATATTTGAAACCTGGCAGTTGGAATCGGGTTTTTTCCTGACGAAGGATCCCTACCAGCATAAACACGGTGAGATGTTTTTAAATAGGAAAACATTGTTTTAATGTAATTTTAATCGATCTTATACACGTTCGACTTCATCTGTGTTTGCTTGACCCTCGAAGAAATCAGTTCGTTAATGGAGTTATGTCTAACTATACCGTCAACAAAATGTCAGCTAGCTAACATAGTCAGCTAACCCAAATTGTAAACACAAAAGGGTAGAATTGTAAATTTTCAGTATGTCACAGAAACTCTTTGTTGCCTTGTAGCAAGTATACATGCACCCGCTATCTTCAGGAGAATTAATGGAAATACTTTTGTCCGAAGTTAAAGGGTGAACAAACAATCGAAAACGTTTTACATCGTTCGGGTAACGTAAAGTTACAATTTAATATTTAGAAATCTACCGTTTCTTATTTCACCATATCCTTGCTGTTATACAATGTCACCGGTCAGGCTTAAGCAGCTTGTAAGAATTAGCATTAGATCTGAAGAAATGTTTTTGACAAAACACAAGTCATACCCGAAAAGTGACATGTAACGCTATAACAAAATATTATTAAATTGTCCTTATTTTAAACGGACTTTAGAGTCCTGGGTGTTCATCTTTATTTGAGAGAAAATCCAGAACTTATCTGTACCATTTTTTGTATCTGCCCCTCAATTTCTTTTTCAAGCTGTATGAAAATTTCCCCATTGTGGGACTAATAAATGAATATCTTATTTCAGATGGAGGAGGAGGAGCATACAGACAGAAAACAGCAGCTTGCAATGCTTTACCAAAAGCTCAACAAAATTAAAAAGTATCTCAATGAAGGTAATGGTATGCTTAGTAGTCCTATCACTGAAATATCTGTATACAAGTATCCATATCCATACTTCATAAAATCATCATAACACCTTGCACTTGTTACAGATGATACAGACAATATTAACCAGGTTATTGGCTCCAACTCACCTGAATCATGCCTCTCATACTTGACGGAGCTGGAGAAGAAAGGGGACCCTCACCTGGATCGTAACCACCTCACCAGACTTGTTGACTTTTATACCAGAGTATTCTCCAGTATGCCTCTGGGAAAATACTGTCAGAATGAGAGCTATGCCAGGATGTTGGTCAGATTTGCAGAGCTAAAAGCGTGAGTTAATGAAGTTATTACAAGCCTTTTGTCCTTCTTTTAGTTTTAATTCTGTACACAACAATAGATTGAGTAAACCACAAGGAGGGTGGGTATTTAGTGTGTTTTTCTCTTTTCCTTCTTTCAGAATTCAAGATGACAATGAGGCAGAAGCAAACTTCAACGTGGCAAGATCTCACAGCCCAAACTTTGCATTTGTTCACATTGCTCATGCAGAGTTCGAACATTCTCAAGGTACAGAGTTGAGCTTTTTGTTGTGCTTGTACATGTAACACATACTCATTACATATTTTCTAGGATATTTCATTGTCTGTTGTATCATTGTACCAGGCAACACAAAGAGGGGCATTTACATATTGCAGAATGCCATTGAACTGGGTGCCAAACCAAGGGAACTGCTGGATGCTGCCTTGCAACGCATACAGATGGGGAAAACACAGCTCTCCTGTTTAGAGGATAAGGAAAATTTTCCATGTGAGTTTTTAATTCATGTGTTATTTAGTGACATTACGTGCTTAGATTACTTAACTGTTGTACAAAAACATCAGCCTTTACTCTGCACTATTATTGAATAATGTTTTAACTTTTCATTCTTTAATTTTTAAAATTTTTTGTTGTATCTCTCAGTGTTGTCAAACACCACTGTGCAGGATTCTGTCAAAAAAAGCTCCACATTCCAAAAAGTTAGCACAACATCAGATGGGACAGACGACTTGCAGCTTTCCAGTATTTTTGGTTCAGGGTAAGAATAAAATTGCAGCTTCCAGCAGTCAATAATGCCTCTGTTGAAAATTTTGTAAAATGTGACATCTTGTGTTGATCTCTGGCCTACAGTTCAGAGGGATCAGCTGATGACCTGCCACCAGGGTGGCGATCTGCATCTCAACGCAAGAGAGTAGTTGGCATTGTGAGAGCTGCAATTAATAAGTTTTTGCACATCATTTTTTTACATGATTTTTTGGTTTTGTATATTTGTTTGTTTGTCTGTTGTTTTTGTTTGTTTGTTTTTTAAGATAGCCTAAAATAATATAATAGCCTTGTTTTTGAAGTTGTGTTGACATTTTCTGATATTTTGTGCTCTAGCCAGGGAGAGTTCCCGTAGTACCTTTCTCAATCCCAGAAAAGGATGATGATGATGAAGACAACTACATTGATGGGAAGCCCTCAAAAAATAGCGATGTATCAATGCTCACTGGTTTGTCTAGGTAGTTTTTTTTAAAAGTTTACTTATAAAATCATTAATTTCTAATTTCTTTATTTGATAATGTTTTTCAAAAAGCTGTATGAAAATAGTTCTGTTGCAAATGAAATATAATATGCAAAAAATAGTATTGAAAAAGCCTTATACCAGTATAAGTATATACCAAACAATACTTATTGACATATATAATGACATATTTTAGGTACTGTTGTTCTTTTTGATACATCCAACTGATAAATAACAAGGTTCCTAATGAAAATGTTTTAATCATGACAGCTGTACAATCTAAGAAAGAAAATTCCTTGTTTTGATACCTTCTTATTCACCTTACATGCAAATAATTGAATATTTTAATCAAATTAAATTTCAATTGTTGTTGATAGCTCCTCTGTTTAATTTTGTCTCAGGCAAACATCAGGTTCAAACTTGAATCCCGTATTTGGGTTGTCGTCCTCAAAGAAAAATGCTGTTGATGTAGAACGAGTGAGTATAAAGGAAATACAGTGGTTCGAATCTAGCAATGTCAGAATCAAAATTAGAGGTGTAACAACGTTCTGTTATATTGTTCTGTTCTCAGCCACCAGCTGTCAGCCCTGAGCACTGTCCTTGGGAGGACCAGGCAGCTGTGGACTCGACAACTGCACTCCTTCACACAAGGGACACCTCAAGAATGGAAGGTACTGTATGTCTCAAACAATATGCTACTGAATACCTTGCAGTATAAAACTTGAAATTTTTAATATCTGCATGTAATGCTGTTACTGTTTAACTGACTTAAAGTTTCTCCCTGGCAGATGTAACATGCAACTTCGATCAGGTTGTCAATACAAAGTCCCCTGAGTCGTGTTGGGCGTATCTGGTGAACCTGGAGAAAAGAGGCAACCCTCACACAGACATCAACCTCCTAAATAAACTCAAGGACTGCTACTCTAAAATCTTCTCCAGGCTGCCAATAGGACAGTTCAGCAAAAACGCCAGCTGTGCCAGAATACTGGTCAGATATGCAGAACTCAAGGGGTGAGTGTGGATAAAAATTGTAAATCTGCATTACTATATTGTGGCTTTTATAGTCAGTTTAATATAATTTGTACCTCAGATGTAGCACATATGTATGGTTAAACCCACTCTAAATAGGTGCAGCCACAACCAGCTGTTGCCTTTGCGTTTCTAAAATTTGCATTTAAATATTGGTTTGTTTATTTCCTGCCTGATATGTCTTGTTTGGTGTCACAAATGTGAACCCTTACCCACAGAGGACAAAAGCCAGATGTTAGCCGGTGCCAGTGGGTGTTTCATCCATTGAGACAGAGCCATTAGAAAGGATTTAACTGCAAATGTGGTTACATTTTAACAATGTAGGAAAAAATAAAGACTGTGATTCTGCAACCATTTACTGGAAAACAAAACAAAACAAAACAAAAACAAAAAAATATATATATATATATATATAAATAAATTGTATATATGTATATAATTTTTTAATGAAATGCTAGCTGATTTTACCATTAAGGCTTGAATTCTATTATTTTAATGGGATTTGTATCACTCAATTATGTGAACTATGTCATAGGTAAAAAATGGAGTTGTTGTGCAGCCTTAGGTGTGATGCAGTGCAGATTATATGGAATGACTAAAATAGTAAAGCATCTGTATGACATTTATTCAAATTTAACATAAGCTTATGTAAAAAGCCTGTGTGTCTCAATGTAAACATCGGTTGTTGCTCTGTAAGTTAAAATCAGTGAAGACAGTCCTTCAAAACCTAAAAAAAAAACTACTGCAGCCTGAATGTAGATTTTATTTTTTGAAATTGTTATCTTTGAGTTTTGATATTAAAGCTCTGTCAGAAAGTTTTTTGAGTGTAACCATGTTACTTTATTTGATTTTTAAAGGATTGAAGACCCAGATGAAGCCCAAGACCACTTCATTCTTGCAAGATCCAACTGTAAAGCTTTTGCCTTTGTCCACATTGCATATGCCCAGTTTGAGGTTTCTAAAGGTACAGTGGCTTTATATTTCTTTTTTATATTTCGTATTTCTCTTATTTTTGGGTCGTCTAATATATAAAATACACAAATACAGACTATATGCATATATTTACACAAATATAAATGCATAATGTCATGGAATTCATGCTGTTTTCCTCTTGGCAACATTAAGAGCTTTAGGTACTCAACACCGTCTTGTCCCAAAACATACAGTAAAATGAACATTTTTATTTCTCTTTCCCTTCTAAGGTAATGTGACAAAAGCAGCTTCAATTCTGCACAATGCCCAGGAATTAAATGCCAGTCCGGCAGAGCTCCTAGAGATTGCCATTCATAACCTGAAGGCTGGAGAGAAACAGCTGGTTCCCACCAGGGGGCAGGAGCACAACACAGGTAGAGTTCAGCTGATGAGTCTTTCACTTTATAGTTCAAGCAGAGTGGTTTCTGACAGAATTTCATCAGTTTTACTGTTTTTCTTGTAGATTTTCCAGCAGGTAATCCAGTAAGTTTGTCTACATTTGGGGGAACCCAGGAGCCTCAGCTTCCTGCTCGAGTCCCTGTGAGTCGGTCTGTGGATCCACCTAAACCTGCCAGCAAGGAGCCCGCATCAGAGTGGAAGTTGCCAAATCTCGTCAACCGGCATGTTTCCCCAGAGGTCTGATTACACTCTTTATGTGCTACTATTTCTGTGTACAGTATTTTTTCTCTAAATAAATCAATTTGTCAGTATTGATGCTGTTTTTTTAAAGACAACTTCAAAACATTTAATGGTTGAATAAGCTTTTTTTAAGTCTCAAAACCATCCTGATCATATATTCTAAATGATTACCCTCTTAGGACAAACGCATCACACCCCCTGATCCCAGACGTGTTCCTCGTGTGCTGGAGTCACTCCCAACTCCGTCCCTCCATCTTCCGTCCAGACTTAACGCACAAACAGTCTGCCAGACACCAAACAGCTACATAAAACCCCCTGCCAACAGGTAGTGTTTTGGACTTAAGAATTCTCTTGTGTCTTTCCTTCTGTCTTATTTTCTTTTTTTTCTCAATAATCGTAAAATTTATCCAGTCACACCTGCTCCATCTTTGTCTCCCTCAGCTTTATTACTCCTGTTGTAAAGAGGGGCCCTGAGGTGTTTTCCTCTGCGGTGGCAGCACACAGAGCCGGACCAGTTCAGCAGCCTTTTACACCACTAAACCAAGCGCCAAGTCTCCAAACTCCACAGGTACAGGATGCTCACACCTCACCAAACACCTGTTTCACTGGTCCAGCAACAACAGATAAACAGTGTCAACTACAATTAGTAAGTAACCTTTGATAAATTTTACAGCTGGTTTTGTCTGGTGCTTATTTCTGTTAGTTATATAGAAGTGTCAATGCTCAGTAACAAAAATGTGTTATTTTACGATAACCTTAGTTGGCTGTCACTCAGTCACATGATTAGAAAATGTCTGGGCTTTCAGAGACCGAGTGAATGGCTGAATAAAATGATTTAGCATAGATAAAATGCATTTTGTGTTTGAACACAAAGAGAGCAGTGTAGCTTGTCTTTCAGTTCAGGATGCAGAAAGAACCTTTTTTTGATTGAAATGACCCACAACAGGAAATTAATAACTTTAATGACATGCTGTATTTCTGTCTGAATCTTGTTTTAGGCTTCTTTTACTTCCTTGTCAAATGAATCCATTACCATTAAAGGCAAGCAGTTCTTCATACTCAAAATGATTGGACGTGGTGGATCCAGCAAGGTAAACAGTAGTAGGGAATTTATAAAATACATTTTGCAGCATTCCTTGTTGCATTTTGCAGCCATTTTAAATTGCTATTGTTGTTTTTCTTTCCTGTAGGTGTATCAGGTTCTTGATCACAAAAAGCAGCTGTTTGCTGTGAAATATGTTGACCTTGAGGAAGCTGATGCTCAAACAATAGAGAGTTACAAAAATGAGATTGAACATCTGAACCACCTGCAGCAGTACAGCGATCAAATTATTAAGCTCTATGACTAGTGAGTATGACCTGTCCATAACGATACATGAAAGCATTGCACAGGAACCTTAAAAATTTTTGTCCTTAAAACAAATGATCAGTAGTCTCATCTTTCTATTTCATCAAGAGCTTTTAAGGTCTATTTGTAAGTTAGATTACTGTTAAAAATGCCATAAAGGTTGTATATATGTTTGCAGTGAAATAACTAACAGCTACATCTACATGCTGATGGAGTGTGGAAACTTGGATCTGAACACTTGGTTGCGAAACCGCAAAGCTGTGAATCCTCTAGAGAGGAAGTTCTACTGGAAGAACATGCTGGAGGCTGTCCAAACCATCCACAAACACGGTTTGTTTCTCTATAGTTTTTACTACTGTTCCCTAGATTCTCAGTGTGGTAACTAAACCGCACACACAAAAGATCTGCATTTCTAATCATACCATATGTCCTCTGTACAGGCATTGTTCACAGTGACTTGAAGCCAGCAAATTTTGTCATTGTGAACGCTTCACTGAAGTTGATTGACTTTGGCATCGCAAACAGAATCCAACCAGATGTGACAAGCATCATGAAGGATTCACAAGTAAGATTTATGTGAATATTTCCCCACTAGCAGCATCTGGTCATCAGTGTAAGATTTAGTACTGTGTCTGCATACTTCATTCTTGTGGATGCGCAAAAACCAAAATAGATGTTATTAAAAATATGAAATCTGTGGGCAGGGAAAACAGATTCTTCTGTAAACACAACTAAGCTGTATCAGATGTACACTCCAGGTGGAAGGGCTCTTACTGTGTAATACATGATTGTCTGTCAAACACAGGTTGGAACCTTAAACTACATGCCCCCTGAAGCTATCAAAGACACCTCATCCCAGCCAGGAAAAGCACGCTCGAAGGTACTTCTACCAAGTCATTCAAACACAAAGCAATAAATTCTGATTCAAGTGCACTGGAGAAAAACATTTTCTAAACTTTCCCGTTCAGATCAGTCCAAAAGGTGACGTGTGGTCCCTTGGATGCATCCTGTACTGCATGACTTATGGGAAAACTCCATTCCAAAGCATCACCAATCAGATAGCCAAGCTGCACACCATAATTGATCCTTCCCATAAGATTGAATTTCCTGACATATCAGAGAAGGATCTGCAGGATGTGTTAAAGGTAAGAGACCATAACTGAACTGTAATAGTAGTTGATTTTACAAGTCTCAAAGTATTTAGAGTTCTCAAAGCCACTTGAACTGATGGTATATTAATGTAATCAGACTATTAAACTTTTGTATTAAATGATAAATTAGTCCTCAGACTAAGAACATTTTTTTCTTTCTTCAATAAAAAGAGGCTAAGTCACCCATGTCTTTTGAGTACATGTATGTGTGCTTGTATTGAAGTTTGCAAATTACTAACAATCATAAAGAAGGCACTTTATTTAGGCTTGCACTTTAGTCTCCTTGCACTTATATTGTAGAGTAAGCATGTAATATAGAGTGCGGTGTACAATGCACAAAAAGTGTATGGGTATTGTGTCAGATACAGAAAGTTTAGGGGGCAATTGTTGGTTTGGTTTGTTTTGTTTTAACAGTAGAAAATGAGTTAACCCCTAGCCCTAACCATAAAAGTGAAAATAAACCTCTGAAAGGCTGTCTTAAACAACAAAATAATGTAGTATGAGGTTTATTTTTT
>JAPZDY010000025.1:17557450-17571529 GCA_029783645.1 Ctenochaetus hawaiiensis
GCACATTTGCATATTAAAAACACAGTGCTCTATTGGGCAAAAAAGAATAGAAAATTAATAATAAAACAAACATTAAAACATAAAACCACAAAATGACTAAAATAATTACAATAAATAACACCAGTTAAGAAAAAGCAGTGTGCAGGCCCATATTATATTAAGGTTTTTTTTTAAAAAAATGAATAATGAAAAAAAGGGAAAATTGATTAACAAGCGAGATCTCTCAAAAACATATCCAAGGAATAATAAACACGAAAACAAAATGACTTGAGGCAAACACTTTATTTAGTTCAGTCTCTCATAAAGCCTGGGAACCCACCGAGGACAGTCTTCGCTGGGAGAATTTACCTGGAAAGCGTCAGGGTGTTTTTATAATACTATTTAATAAAGGGTGTAGTTAGAAAATTTAGCCGCTAGATGGCAATAAGAAGCGTTTTTAGTTGTCTGCTGGTGGAATTTAACGGAAGAGGAAGAAGTACCGCTTGTTGTCGCTGCCTGATGACGTACTAAATCTGCGTGACCGTGAGCTGTTTGTCATGTTGGTAGAGAAGGAAGCGTGCCGACAACAAACATGTTGAATTTAGCCGCTTTAGTGAACCGACTAAGATGCTCTTTGTTACAGATTGAAAGCAGACTTCTGCAGGCAGCGGGACTGGACGGACAACTGGGTGAGTTTACTGACATGGTTCAGGATGGTAGCTAACGTTACTGCTAATTGTAACAATCTCTGTCTATGACACACACTAGACACTGTATCTCTCTCTGGTTTAATTTTAATTTAAGTTTCATCCAAAGTTTAAACTTGCTACCTCTGTCTACCAGAGCGCAGTGTCCTCTCAGGTGGCGTTCTACATTCTGATCTTTCCTCTGCCATGAACCAGGCTAATTGATTTTAGTTGCTGTGATAAAGAAAGGAGTAATGTCCGTCTTGTGTGCAGCTCCAGCGCTGGCAGTGAATGGCCCCAGCCTTCTGCCTCAGCTCAGCAGAGAGGATGAGCTTCAGGAGCAGCAGAGCCCGGAGCAGCCCCCCGGCCTTCTAGACAGCATCCTGTGGATGGCAGCACCCAAGAAGAGACGTACCATAGAGGTTAACCGCACCAGAAGGAGAGCTCCTGAAAAACTCCTAAAAGTCCAGGTACACTGATCAGGCCCATTCCAGGATGAAAACTTCAGTAGCCCCAAAGCCAACTTACTTAGAGGGCTACCTTTCTACTCTAATTGGTTGGGAGTGATTAGCAGATGTTTTGTGATATTAGCTGTAACTCATCCCTGTTTTTATTTCATCTCATTTGCCTTTACTTTGTGTCAAGTAAATCATCAAGAAATACAGTAGCTCAATTTAATCACAATATGTTTTCTAAAATACAATAAAATGTATACTCAGATATAGACGGATACCATGCTGCTCCAACAGTTAACCTCATTTTTTACTTCTCATTCATTACATTAGTTAGACCATTTAATACTGATCAGTAATAATTTTGCTCAGCGTTCCATAATGGATGCATTTGCCAATAAGTTGCAAGAGGGCGTTGATCCCCAGTTTCCACCTGCCTCACTCTCTGTCTCCCTCTCTCAGACCAACATCCAGCCATGTCCTGAGTGTGGCCACTTGAAGCAGAAACATATCCTGTGTGGCTTCTGTTACGCCAAAGTGTGCAAGGAGACTGCTCTGATTCGTCAACAGATAAAAGCAATAGAAGGTGGCCCACTGAGGGCCCCAGCTGTGGAGAGTGTAGTCCTGTATGAGGGCGAGTCACCAAGCCAGCAAGACAAAGACAAGAGGATTGTGGAGAGGGCCAGAAAGAGGCCTGCCTGGTTCAGCTCATGATGCTGAGGAATAAAATCTGTGTGGGACACAAACCTTCAGTCTGACACAGGTCTGGTCAGATACACACTGTCACTTTTATTTTGGATTAACAGCATTTTGTCATGTCAGGCATTCAGTAAACAAAAGAGTTTGATTTATCTGTTTTGTTTCCTCTTAAAAATGCCATTAAAGGACTGCCGGTCAGCATTGATAACAGGAGCCTTGATACATTTTCACCCACCAGGGTTAAAGTCTCTACATCTCCCTGTGAACATACTGTAGCCTGTATATCATCAATGTGTGGGTAGAAGAAACAAGCTTTAGGCCTTTGGACTTTTTTGTATCAGACATTGTGGTGTTATTTCTTTGTCATTATGTCAAATAGCTTTCAGACTGTCGGATTTTCAATTGAGAGAAATTGTATGTGTAAAATTTGAAGGTTTGACAATAAACTGAAAAACATTAAAAGTTACTTTGACTGCTTCTACTTCATGTTACAGTTAGAAACAGTAAAACTGTTTTTAATTACTCTGCTCCAGTGCTATTGGCATTATATGAAAAGAAGTACTTAGAGTATTAACATACTCCTTTTTATTAAGACTACAACTTTTATCAGCCTCAGGTTAGACCCGATTTTTTGGTCCAATTGCAATAATCTGTTCGTAGGGACAGAAATATGGCTTCTTCTTCAAAGATAGGAAATCTAATATCTTGTAAATGAACACTGGTATCATCATAAAATCATTAGTCATAATTAACATTTGTGTTAATTTCAACTTGTGATGATCGTAAACTTAAAGCGATGGCACTTTTGTTTATGAAAGTACTTTTATGTTGCCACAGCAGGAGTCAAGCTTTAGCATCAAACTGGAGTCATGTAATACTGGCTCTTGTGCTTTTGGAACAGACTGTTTTCGCTGGGATGAGTCCAGCATTCCTTCCACTGCCTCAGTCACACCATCCACCCTCTGCTTCAGTTTCATCTGCACACTTTAATGGAAGTGGATGTTGCCAAGGTCCCCACAACGGCTCTGTTAATCAAGGTGATACTCTGATAAACTAATATTCTGTCCAGGAGCTACAAATGATGAAAGAACACAAAAATAAACAATCTGCTTACAGAGGCGTTACTCTTTTCTGTGGAAATAAATAAAGCATCTCAGACATGCAGTTTGGAAAAAGCTTCCTGCAAACTGAATGACTTCAGAGAAAGATACAACCAAAGAACTTCAGATAGCTTTCTCTTGCATGATGCCACAGTTCTTACCCTGCAATGTTTATCTGCCCTGGTAAGTATTTAGTGTTAATCCAGCAATGACTTTGACCTGCCTCCCAACCTTTTTTTCTCATCCATCATCATAACTAGAATAAAATGACACTGTGAGCACATCTAGTCCCTCACAATCCCTCCCTCTGTCTCATCAGCCCACATTCACAAATGCACAGTGACAATGTTGATTGATGACTTACCTAAAATTAAGTCAGTCACAGTAATTTTTCCAGTCTTTAGCGTGTTTTTGGCTGAGAAACTGACATAACTTTGGACTAATGAATTGATTAAAACTGTCAGTCAGTGACCTAATTGCCCTCAGCTGTTTCCTTCCTGTGACATGTGGTCAATGTGAGAGACATCTGAGGAGCACAGGGATATTTTCTCTGACCTGATGGGATGAACCCTGGATCCACGTCATTCTGACACATTAGTCATTCCGTATTTCTGTCAGCACTTATGATATGGATGTAAACACATAAATCACAGCAAAATTGTTTACACATGCGCATTATCAAAGCCAAGCCATAAAAAAATTGAGAAATACACAAGGATAAGTTACGGTTAAGGTTGTTGGATTTTTTAGATGATTTTTTTTTATCTATACATGTCCACATGACATAACACATAAGCCCAATAAATGAAATGGGCAATAAAATTTCATCTGAACTCATCTGGTTGACTCGTGTTTCAGAAACAGCTAAAGTTCATTTTCAAATGAAAACTAACCTTCAGGATGGCTGAAGTAAGGACATTCACTTCATGCACTACAAAGCGATGCAGAGGACTAAAAATAGAAACAAGACTTGATATTTAAGACATTGCCCAGCTCACACACACACCACAGACTACCTGGCACACACAGAGACACACATATTGATTAAGACAACAGGATTTGATCTCTTGTTGCATGTTTCCTGTAGGTTTTAAGCGAATCGCTTAAGAAACAAGCAAAAGAGGACGTTTGTCTTGGTTCAGCTTTTTACATTAAAACTTACTGACATTTACACTCCACACTCCGTCACATCATGCACTGTGTGAGCAGAGGAGGCTGCTACCTGGTGAACTCCTACTGTGATTTTCAGGAGGACAACCAGTGGAAGAAGGAGAGCTACCAAGCATGTTGGCTGAGCCTGGTCCTTGAAACGAGACCGCAGTACAGGTAAGTAGCTCTAATCGAAATGTGAACTTTGCAAAGAATTTGTAGATTTATACAATGAAATGCTCAGTGTGGTGATGTAACAAGAGGCCCAGTGTGTTGTTACTGTAAACACATGACTTAGACAAACTCTGTTTTGACTTCAAACAGTTACTCACATACAGCAGGGTTGAAAACTGCTGCCGCACTGCCATGTTTGGACTGAAACATTCAAGCAAGTTGCACTTCATGACCTCATCCTGATCAGTGACGTCACTCCGGGGGGTTTTTTTTCCAGGTTTTTCAGTAAAGGAAAACAGTTCCAATACATAATATGGTCTAGTCAAAAATGCAACCAGATAACCAGTTTTATCTAACCAGAAGCAGTGAAGCAGCAGTTTTCCTCTTGAATCATTTTGTGTGGACGTCTAAAGACTTTAAGCTATTTGGAAGAATCTGTAAAACATATGAGGATCACAGCACCACTTTTACTTTAATGTGTCACAGACACTGAATTAAAAACCCTTTATCTGGTGTTCCAGGCTGACTCTGTCAGAGACGGACAGCATTCATAAGCAGAGTTACAAGCAGCAACAGGTGGCCCACTTCATGGTCCAGAGGAGCCCCAGCCAGACACTGAGGCTGGGTAGTGACAGCAGAGCCATGACCAAGCACCAGCTACCCTTCTCCAAACCAAGCAGGGTCTTTTATCCTGCCTCGACCACCTTTGAGCACATAGAACAGCAGCCAGTCACAGCGAGGAATGAAAATAAAGAAGTGGTTAAACAGGAAGTGACTGACATAACCCAGGAGCTCAGCAAGCCGGCCAGAGTGGACTTCAGAGCCTCGAGCCTGATGTCCTCACCGAGGGAAATCTCTCATTGGATGCAAAAGAGAGAGTGAAGGATATTTAAAATCACAGTTCAGATAGTAAGACACATCATAATTTACACATTAGTACATTTTTAACTGCTGTCAAGTATCAAGTATTTGTATAAGGTATCTAAACTGTGACTATTGAAAAAAGAAATTACCTCCTGATAATGTGCCTCACAAGTGATTGTTTTTCTGTATAACAAACACTTTGATAACTGCTAAGAAACTTGATGTTTTTCATGTTTTCTTTACAAAAGATGTGTATTGTATATCTGAGGAGTGTTACCTATTTAAAAGAGTTTTACAAATGTTTTCCTGATTAAATTACCAAATAAGAGCTTATAGAAATTGTGGAATTATGCTGAACTTACAGTGTAAAATGTATTGATATACTGTATCAAAAATATAAACACATTCTGAAACCAGTTATTTACAATTATTGTATATTACATTCTAAAACAACTAAACCTTTGATTTTCAAGTCTTACAAAGCCTCATGAAACAGTGTCTGAAACCTCATTTGGTCTCATGATTTACAGTCAGGTTAATGATCATCCTGTTTGCACATGCTAGGTTCAAGTTGATACTTTTGTCATGATTTAGTCATTTCTGTCTATTCCAGTTGCATACTGTTGTTGTTTTTAAATGTATGCATTATGAGCTACTACTTAGCTACCTTATTAAATAACATTATTCAGAATCCAAATCCATTGACAGCACCCCCCTGTGGTAGGACAACAAAATCAGAAAGGGACCATCTTTGAACTGATATTGTACTTTGGTAAATTCAGCTGAATTGTTGAGATTCTAAGAAAAAATCAAGACAAGTCTGGAACTGACCAAAAATTTATTGGGAGGATTTCACAGAGTTATTAGAGTCAGTACATTTGTAATAGCGGTATTACATCCAGGACTTAATCACAAAGTTACGGTTAAGACAGTTTAGAGAGGCTTGGTAATGTGCTACAGCATTGGGTAACCCTTTCAGAGCAGTGTAGTGTGAAGTGAAAGGGTGCTGTTGACTATTTTAGCTGCAGTACTGTGATAAGGTGCTGCAGTACTGAGCACTACTTTGAGATCTTTGTCCTTATTTGGATACACATGCACCTTCAGTGTTCTGCCTCCCAGTTATTAAAAGCCCCCACAAACCTACATTGAAGACTAGAAAAACAAAGCAGGTGATTAAAAACATAAAAAACAATATGAGTTTTAGGCCAAGTGTCATAGTTGGCAAAACACATCAGAGTGTAAGGAGAGATGTCTTGGATAATGGGAAAAACAAATGTATGGACATAAGTGTGGGTAAAAAAAAAAAATGAAAAAAATCACATATCATAAAAAACAATAACTCACTGACATATCCGTGCATGGTTTCAACACATTCTACAGAGAGACTGTGATGTGTTTGTTTCCTGCCTGTTCTACTAGCTTTTAATGTGTTTATTTATTTGTTTACAGAAGATGTGTATGAATTATCACATCACATTAGGAGCAGCTGGAGCCCCAAAAACATACAGAGATAAAGGAACCAAAATTTCCTTAAATTTAATATATGCACTGAGAAGTAATTCATGGCACTCAGAGAAAATGGGTTAAACTGACACAAGTATTTTGACAGAGTTTTCCACAGGGCTAAAAGGAAAATATTACTAAGGTGGAGTATCCAATATGGATATCACCTTTATGATAATAGTGCATTTTTATCATTAGCCTATAAGCTTTTCACACAGTGTTAATTCAAAGCTAATAAGTACAACTTAAAAAACTTGGAGAAACATTGTATTATAGCATGCTCAACCTGACAAAGCCATCTGGGAGATTTAGGGCAGAATTTTCAAAAGTTGAACATTATCCTGTTGGGGTTACCTCTTGTGTGTTTTCATAGCATCGCTATCAAGCAAAGAGCATTGCACAGAGTGAAAAAAACATGGACTTTCCCTTCCTGGTCCATTCCCTTTCATCATTCTTTAAAGTCAAATAAAAAAACACCAGCTTGTGTTTGTCTTTTGTCACTTTGTACGAGGCTCGATTTTTCCTCTTAGTATGGCTTCTTCAGCTCTCTTGTACTTCTGGACAGTCACCTGCAGCTGCCAGTATTTGAGATACACCCACATGAGGCTTCCATTCTTCCTCTTGTCCACGTTTAACAGGTCCGCACAGTGTTTATCCCTCTTAAAAATATCCCTCAGGTCAGACTCTAGATCCAGTTCTGTCCCTATAGGTTCTTTGACGACCTTAAGCAGCATGTTTTTCTCCATCTCCAGCCGCTGGTCTCTAGGTTGGACGAGGGAACAGTAGGCGTTCTGGCGCTCCACAAGCTGAGCCTCTAGTTCTTTTAGAGTTGTGTTGGCTCGATGGTACCAGTCATTCTCTCGTTCCAGGGCTTGCTGCAGAACAGTTCCCACTGCACCAGATGTTACTAGCCTTTGCTTCTCTGCCTCCAAGGCCTCACGCTCCTTTAAAGGAAAACAACAGTTTAGGTTGTGCAGTAGATGCTACAGGTTAGAAGAGAAACATGCATAATTACAGGGATAGATAGCAAAGGAGGGAACAACAGATTTTACCTGCTGTAACTGTTTCCTTTCTTCCATCAGCTGCTGGCTCTGTGAGATCAGTGCCTGCTTGTAGCCTTTCACCCTTTGTCTCTCCTTCTCCAGCTCCAGCTCTAGTGTAGCCGCTGCCCTGCGCCTCTCTGTCAGTGTCTCCCGGTATCGGGTCTCCATCTCATTTTTAATTGTGGACACATCCTTGTCATACTGAGCTTTGACCTTCTGGATTTCCCTCTGAGACTCCTTGGTCCAGATCCAACCTGGAGGCACAGTGGGGGATATACACAAAATAGAGAAGAATTTTTTCATTTAATATACATTAAAGTATAGTTAAAGTAGAACAGATTTCTGGATTTCTAAAGCCTAGAAAAGTTTGAAAAATGTGTCTGCTGTGTCTCTGGTTTGAAAAAGATTGAAAAATGAATGCATCAGTGTGTCATTATTTGGAGAAACAGAAAATCCTACAGCCGTAAGGACATACATATTTATTATATTTTTTACAAAAAATATGTACTTTCCAGGAAGAAAACTTCTAATACCATATATTGATGAAAAAAAATGAATCTAACGCAAACTCATCTTGCTTTGCACAAATTAGCCACTTACTTGGCTACAAACAAAACAGCCAAAAGATTTCTCCTGTGTGTTACATACAGACACACACTTCCAGACACATTTCATTGTGTAACTTACGAAACGCAGCCAGTCCCAGCATGGGAACCAGCAATGCGTAGTTCCATTGGTTGCCATCACCGCCCCCCGCCCCCCTTCCTCTAGGGTCTGGTTGGATATTCCATCTGGGGGGGTCATTCAAGTTGTTCATGGAGGCTTCTGTAGCATACAAACGGGGCAGACCAAAACATAATTCATAACTTAGTCCTTTAGATAAAATATATGATAAATGTTTAGGTGTAGCAATACGAACTGACTTTAAAATAACACTTCTTCCATTGACGCTGCAGTAACAATCAGGTCTTAAACGTTATCACTAGTTGCCACTAGCTGCAGTAAACAGCACACGTTGCATCTAGAAATGCTTGTTATTAAAATGAACGTATGATCATAGAGGTACTTTGAAGTCTTTAATATTAAACACATTGGAGATTCGAACGTGTCGACTTTTTAGTTTTATAGAAAGAAGCTGCTTTAAAGCTGGATTCGTTTAGAAGCTATAAACATAGACATGCTTGTATGGTACGTGGGGGCTCTGAAGCTGGGCTGCAAATACGCCGTAAATAAAAAAGTTTCTTAGCATTTAGCATATTAGCATATATGGAAATACTGCGACAGACAGCAACAGCAACACTAGTATGACATGACTTGTAAGTTTGACAGCCTAGCAAACAACGACCAAGGTTAGCCATGAGCTAACATGCTAGCTAACACTTTAGCTTGCTGGCCTTTATTCCTTAGAGTACCTCTACAACAAAAAAGAGGGAATTAAAAGCGCTGTAACTCCGACTTCAACTCAGTAAATGTCAATTATAGAAATGGTGCTGTGTCTCACCTTGAACGAAAAGTCTAGGTCACTTATACATTTGTCCCTGCTGCACAGTCAGGTTATACAAATTTAACGTTGTAGCAGGTCAAGTACACTGAACGAGGGAAAATAATGAATAGATATTTTTTCATAAACAGTAATATGTATGAATTTATAGTCCGAGTAAACTAATTTGTATTGTTTACACACTGAAATGTGGTTTAACAGATAAAGGAATGCCAATAAGTGTTATTTTACAAAATAGTCATTGGGAGTTAAATAAGAGATACCCCCGTTTTTTGGGAAAATGGTTTGGTCCAGTGCAACAGAAACCTCCACACTGCCTCTGGATCAGTGATCGGTCCTTCAACTGACAACATGGCGAGTGTCCGTGCTGCGTCCCGTCTCCTCTCCAAGAGAATACTGTCTAAAACAAAAGCAGTGAGTAATAGAAATTGCATTTTAAATTTTGACGTAATAGTATACGGTCTTTTTATGTGTGACCATTGTCTCTGAAACGCTGAAAGTAAGAATTTTGCCACTCTACCAGCTTTCGTAACGAACAGATTCTGACTTGCGTAACTGTGTTATGTAGCTTAGGGTGTTTCAATGTGACACCATGAAGAAAAGCATTTTTGCGAGTCCAACGTAATATTACATATAATTATATCATATATGCTTCACAGTATGAATGAGGAGTAAATTTTCAGTTGACTGTCGACATTACTAAGGTATTCATGTGTGTTTACAACTATCACTTTAGTTGCCCTTGTGGCAAACCGTTTTAGCTAACGTTGGTGTTAGCTTGCAAAATGTAAACGGTATTAAATGAAAACCTCTTTAAATGCAACTTCAGATTAGAGTTATCTTATGATAGCACCGTAGGTGATAATAAACGATCATCAAATTCAAAGTGCGTCGTAAAATTTGCAAAGTGATTTAGTTAGAACATAAAAGCATTACTTTGTACTGTCATGAAAGAAATTTAAGGCATGTACCTGCATATCTGCTTTTTGCGTTAGGAAGCATTTTATGCTTACTGACATAGAGTGTGTATACGGTAAGTAAGAAGCCATCAGTGTAGTCAACGTTACTTTTTTAAGTTATTTTTTGCTGCTTTTGTTAGTGTTTTTCACTCATATAAATTAATATGGTTTCTGCCAGGTGCCTGCAGCTGCCGTTCAGGGTTCCAGGAACTTTCATTTCTCCATCTATGGCAAGAAAAAAAATGCCAAAGTATCAGATGATGTAAGTCACATTTGCTCGTTTGAGGGTCAGAATTTAAGAGGGTTTTATTTTTACATGATATGATATGATATAGTATTCAATATGGGTAAAAATGTGAGTTAGTATGTATAAAATTTGTTAATTAAAGCATCTTATGTCAATCTTGCATTTTTTATACCTTTACAATAATATACAGTAAAGCCTAAAACTGGCATTGAATCCTCCTCAATCCCCACCCTTCCTAACTGAAGCGAGAGATTCAGTTTCCACTACATGCAAGCTGCTCTGTACAGTTTGCACAAGAAGTTTGACAGTAACGTCTCACCTTCTTTGTTTTCAGATCTCTACTCAATACCCAGTTGTCGATCATGAGTTTGATGCTGTGGTAGTTGGAGCTGGAGGAGCAGGACTTAGGGCAGCTTTTGGCCTGTCAGAGGCTGGCTTCAACACTGCCTGTATCACTAAACTTTTCCCCACTAGGTCTCACACTGTTGCTGCACAGGTATGTTAATACATTTTATGTGTGGTCGCAATCACTTCTATTTTAGATTTGTATTTCACCAGGCTTATACCATTCTACATTTATTACTCTAGGATATATAAAAAAATCCTCAGTACAGAGTTGTAATGCAAATCTGAACATCATATGTAAATGTAAAATCAGAAGTGCTGTCTCTTCCCTTATTGATTGAATTATAACATGTATTAACCTGGTTTAAAGGGTGGGATCAATGCAGCTCTGGGAAACATGGAGGAGGATGACTGGAGATGGCACTTCTATGACACAGTGAAGGGATCTGATTGGTTGGGAGATCAGGATGCTATCCACTACATGACAGAGCAGGCTCCTGCAGCTGTAGTGGAGGTAAGGTTATGTACATGCGCAACAGTAATTCTGCAAGCTGACAATTACTGTCTTTTTAGCACCAAAGCAGGAAATCCAGAGAAGGTAGACCATTCAGTTAAAATACATGATGTTTAATTTGGGGGGGCAAAACATTTGCCTTTTTTTTCTATTCTATCTCAAATAATTTACCTGAAAATAGACGAATTATCACATATTTTAAGTCAAGAGCATATTTTCACAAAACCTTAATAACATGGTGTAATGTCATTGTAATGACTTTAAACTGGACATAAATGTTCGATATAAAAATTGCTGCATAAAGCTTAAAGTTTTTGTAGTTTTGTTTTGATTTTGTTGTCATTTTTGTGTTTTTTTATGTGACTTCTATTGTAATGTCATGGGACAGTGTGTCTTAGTATTTTCTCATCCTATTAGGGAGATTTAGAAGGCAATCAGATCTCGTTTTGTCACTGTTTGGGCTTTGCATCAGACCATTAGAATTCCACAAACATATATATATGTTACACAGCAGCAAAGCTTACCCTAATATGTCTATACCTTTTCCCCCAGCTGGAGAACTTTGGTATGCCGTTCAGCCGCACTGAAGATGGGAAGATCTACCAGAGGGCTTTTGGAGGTCAGAGTCTCAAGTATGGAAAAGGAGGCCAGGCCCACCGTTGTTGCTGTGTAGCAGACAGGACAGGACACTCTCTACTGCATACACTTTATGGAAGGGTAAGTCCACACACCCATTCTCTATCTTTTCTATGACATTATCCATTCATAAACAAACCTTTTTGTGTGTGTGGAGGACCATTTTACCTTAGTTAATGTATCTTTCTGCTCACCTGTTCTCTATTCAGTCGCTGCGTTATGACACCAGCTACTTTGTTGAGTACTTTGCCCTGGACCTGCTGATGGAAAATGGGGAGTGCAAAGGAGTGATTGCTCTCTGCATGGAGGATGGATCTATTCACCGCTTCAGAGCCCAGAATACCGTCATTGCAACTGGGTATGCTGCCAATCACTGTTTGCAAAAACAGAAAAATGCTCTGTATTTTGAAGGTGCTTTGTAGTCATTTATAGTTCAATCTAGTAAACCATTTTGCTCATGAAAGTTTATCTGTGAGTTATGTCTGTTTCTCCAGGGGCTATGGAAGAGCCTATTTCAGCTGCACATCTGCCCACACTAGTACTGGAGATGGAAATGCAATGGTAACCAGAGCTGGCCTGCCCTGTCAGGATTTGGAGTTTGTACAGTTCCACCCAACTGGTAAGAAAGGGTCTCATATTAACTTATTAAACCCTGGTCGTTCTATCAATGACAGTTCAAAGTCCATTTTTTATGGTGTAGCCTTGAACCTGTGATAAGATACTGTACAAACTATGTAGACCGTTTTATTCTCAGTGCCGTTTCCATATGTCAAGTGGTTATCGCCATTTCCTTTTTATACATAAATGCTTACTAAGCTTCATAAATTTACAGTCCCAAATCTTTGGAATTGGATGGGTACTTGAGTCCTTTTGGGCATGGTTGTTTACACTGAGCTCCCACAACAAACCTCCCTTACATAAAGTCGAGTGGTCATCTTTATTTTTGTTCCTGCAGGACATCTGACACCAGACTCCTCAGTTATGCATTAAATGGCCCAGCGATGTGGCTGGTTAGAGGTCACTTAAGCTGAGCCACAGTTCATTGAGTTAAAATGCAGAGTTTTCTTGCCTGTTAATATGTGATCCATCAACTTTGTGAGTTGTTCAAGTTTCTGTCAACAACTCAAATATTTTTTTAAAACAAAATATTATATTTATGACTGAAGATTGGAGGGACTTTCATCGGCTTATAAGAAAGGCTCTTTTTTTGTTAGTTCAAAACACTGATGAGAGCACAAACTATAATATAAAAATATTTTTTATTGTAGATTATAACAATAAAATCAGTAGCAAAAAAGGGTGGCAAGATTGTTTAAACCTCTGTGATCCTGTGAGAGCTTTATATCAGACAAATTGATTACTAATGTTTTTATTCCTTTTTCTATCCAATACACTAAATGAACTTGAATACTACAAACAATTTGAGGGTTACTAGGTAGATAATAGTCTGGATGCCTTAAGAGGATTTTAGGAGTAGTTCAGTGTAGATGCCAAAGTAAACGCACTTATCACCGTTCAGTCAATAAAGCACTCACAGTTTTTATGGATGCATTATTGTGTCATGGCAATAAAGGTTTTAGGATTTTATGTTCACAGTATTGACTATGTGTTTCATTGGACAAAAGGTCATTAAAATTTTGACATCAATCAGGAATCATATTAAGGATTTTCACTACAAATAATATTGATATCAGTTGGTTCACCATAGAACCATTCTTTTGCCTGTCCTATTTATTCATCGATTTCTGATTCACTATCCATTCATAGATGTTTGGAATGAGTTACTCCTGTAACCCACAGGTATGCTGTAGCTCTCAAAAAAGCTGCAATTAAAACCCAGAAATAACACAGCTTACTACAACATGCATATGTTGTGTTAATGTTTACAACTGAACTCTGTCTGTTGTGGCCCGTCCAGACTAAATCAGGCATTGCTCTCCTATTCATGGTTGTTTGACAAGGCTGCTTCGGTGCAGCCCGCAATTTTAAGAAAGATCAGTGAGGTCCCACAGTGGAAGTTGAAACAGAGTCAACTTTTGGAGGAACTCACCCAAACATCAAGCTGTGGTGGCCGGTCTGCTGATTGGCTAATCAAGCCGAGCAGAATGGAACAACCCTGGAGTTAGGAAGCACAAAGACTTAATTTGCATTTGTAAAAGGGGCCAGCACACCCGTATAGCCCCCTCAATGTGCAGTGATGGCGCTGGATTTGGTCTGAAAACCCCCCT
>JAPZDY010000025.1:17571629-17582619 GCA_029783645.1 Ctenochaetus hawaiiensis
TGATTGGCTAATCAAGCCGAGCAGAATGGAACAACCCTGGAGTTAGGAAGCACAAAGACCTAATTTGCATTTGTAAAAGGGGCCAGCACACCCGTATAGCCCCCCTCAATGTGCAGTGATGGCGCTGGATTTGGTCTGAAAACCCCCCTACACTTGCCAATCCAAGTCCCAGCTAACGTGTGAATCATTGCAGGGATCTACGGAGCTGGTTGTCTGATCACAGAGGGTTGCCGTGGTGAGGGAGGGATCCTGATCAACAGCGAGGGAGAGCGCTTCATGGAGCGTTACGCTCCTAACGCCAAAGATCTGGCCTCTAGAGATGTAGTGTCCCGCTCCATGACTATAGAGATCAGAGAGGGCAGGTATGACAAAAATACGCATGTGATACAACTGTGCCAAAATAAAGGCTGAACAATTAAGTGCACTTATATCTTCACTTAAAGTTTTATTTTTTGATTTTGGAACAACTGAGTTGGCTGCTTATGTTACATTTTTTAATCCCTGTCTCTGTTCCTTCAGAGGTGTTGGTCCAGAGAAGGACCACGTGTACCTGCAGCTTCACCACCTGCCTCCACAGCAGCTGGCCACAAGGCTGCCAGGTATCTCGGAGACGGCTATGATCTTTGCTGGAGTCGATGTCACCAAAGAGCCCATCCCTGTCCTTCCCACTGTTCATTACAACATGGGTGGAATACCAACAAACTACAAGGGACAGGTAGATAGTGTGCACAGTCATCTGCATCCACACACAGTCCCTCCTCGTTTATTTTTAAGATCTTCACTCTGAGCATCCCCTTCAGCAAAGAGACACACCTTGTCATGTTTTTTTTCCCATTAGGTGATCACTCATGCTGATGGACAAGATAAAGTTGTTCGTGGCCTGTATGCCTGTGGTGAGGCGGCATGTGCCAGTGTCCACGGTGCTAACCGGCTGGGTGCTAACTCTCTGCTTGACCTGGTGGTGTTTGGCAGAGCTTGTGCCCTCACCATCGCAGAGGAACACAAACCTGGTGAGGGTGTTGATGAGTTATATTAGAATTCAATGTTTCTGAAGTTCTTATTTAACTCCAGAGGATTTTTACGCAAACTCTCTGTTGGAGAAAAAATTGATGGCATCTTTAGGAAACAAGAAATCACCCTCTGTTTTGATATCAAATAACACCACTACTTTGTCAACATTATTATGTTCTTCAGGCAGGATTATATCTGATATCAGTGTGTTAGTACACATTGCCTGACTCCCTCAGGAATGACTCTGCTGTCTTGTTTTCTCTTCAGGAGAAAAGCTGTCTCCTCTGCAGCCCAGTGCAGGAGAGGAGTCTGTGGCCAACTTGGACAAGCTGAGGTTTGCTAATGGAAGCATGAGAACCTCAGAGATCAGGCTCAACATGCAGAAGGTACAAACTCAGACGTGCACACAAACACACGATTACGTGCTACCTCATTGCTATTTAAGTTTCAATGTCCCTCTTGTTATGAAATGGCATGTGTTCAGTTTCTTTCATTAAGGCTCACAGAGTGTCACGTAAACAAACATAAATCATCTGTCTCTGCCTTTCTCTACAGACTATGCAGGCCCACGCTGCAGTGTTCCGTACTGGCTCTGTTCTGAAGGAGGGATGTGACAAGATGGATGCCATTTATCAGACCTTGGACAACATCAAGACCTTTGACAGAGGTAATGCACCCCTTGTGTGCATGTTTACAGTTCCTTTCTCCTCTTTTGGCCCAAAGGTGATATAGCATTGAAATCCAACTGGTACAATAAGTGTGCTCCCCTCTCGTGCAGGCATTGTGTGGAACACAGACCTGGTGGAAACTTTGGAGCTGCAGAATCTGATGCTGAACGCCGTCCAGACCATCCATTCTGCTGAGCAGAGGAAGGAGAGCAGGGGAGCTCATGCCAGGGAGGACTTCAAGGTCTGTTTTAGCATTCTTAATTTGTGTATGTGTGTGTTTTTACTCAGTGTCCTTGCAGCTTTTTCTCTGCTTCCTCTTTTTGTCTGTTCATCTTTTCCATTTATGCCACAATTGTACTCTCTGCTTTGACCAATTTAGATCATGTTGTTTCTGTTTTTTATAAACTCATCTCCTTTTGTCATTTGTTCTTTTTCTAAACTGACTTTGTTTATTTTGTATCTGTAGATAGTTGCTAAATAGGTGCGACATTTCACCAAGTATTGTAGCCAGAGTTTCCACTGATGGGGGTTTTTTTTCATCTTACTTTCAGGACCGTGTGGATGAATATGACTACTCAAAACCTCTGCAGGGTCAGGAGAAGAAGCCTTATGATCAGCACTGGAGGAAACACACTTTGTCCTACGTCGATCCCAAGACTGGAAAGGTAGCACCGTCTTTAGCATGTGATCTATTAGGCTGCTCTAGTGCCCATTATTCATTTCAAAGGACAGTGGAGTCAGTTAATTTGATTTGTCTTGTGCTCCATCGCAGGTGACCCTCGAGTACCGACCTGTTATCGACCACTCTCTGGACGAGCAGGACTGTGCCCACGTCCCTCCCGCCATCCGCTCGTACTAAGAGACCCCCCTCCTCTTCTCTCTTCCCTTTTTCCTTTTTCCGCCCCTCCTCTCTCCCCTCACATCCAATTCACTCTTTTATTTACTATTTATGGAGATACCTTTTCTGTAGTAGAGCTGACATTTTGGGTCAAACTATGCTTATGGTTGCACATGTATCCATTAGTAGTTAAATGTAATACTGTCTTGCCTTCAGACTTCATCCTTCATGTCAGCTTCCTGTTCCTCTCCTCTGTGTGTGTTACGCCTTGACATAATCTTCTGGCAGCAGATGGATTTTGAGAAGCTTCTTGTGACCTCTCATGCTGTGTGAGTTGATTTTGTGTGCTTAAATAACATAAACAAGACAAGTTGTGACTCCAGCTGAAGAACACAAAAAAACAGGTGCACCACATGGGCTTGGCCTTTTGTGATGACACCACACTCATGTTTTTTTGTCTTGCATTACATTAAATGCTTCTTTTGTTAAAACTTCTCTCCCTTGGCTTTTTGAAGAAATTGTGGAAATGATTGTAACTTGTAATGCACATGTGTCCATTAAGCCTCAGAGGGAAGTTTTAAAGTATGTAAATATTGCATAAATGTACAATAAACATGGCGAGCTATACAGTTTGTACTTGTTGAAGTGTAAGACAGTCTGTTCTCACTCACTATGGCCTTCAGTCTTGGATAGTATTTACCTCATGTGATACTTAATGCATGTTGTCCAAATTTTATAGTAAATTTTCATCTAGCTCATTTGCAACAGATTATCAGCTTACAGACTCATGTGAGCTCTGTGTCTGTAGTTCTTTACTGTAAGTGTTGCCCAATTGAAACAGCTTGATGCTTCTATCTATTTAGCCACATTATGGTGTCTTGTGTTAAAACAGTGGCTTCTGTAATACATTTTGGTGAAGCTGTTACTTAAACTGACAACTTGACACTGATGAGACATTTCAGGAAGGGAAAATACTCAGAGCTATTGGAGAAATTGGGCTTTTTTGCTCTTCCAATATATATATATATATATATTCAGACACCAACATCAGTTCCAGTTCTTAAGTCCTTGAAGAGGAGCTGCAATAGGAGTAGATTTTAGTTAAAAAATGATCTGTGTGACATAAAATTTATTTAAGTAGTGTTGTCAATTTGGAATTAAGCAAATTCATATGCCATGTTTCTTGTACCAAATCATTGAAAAGGTGGCTTAAGGTGACTTTCCTGTTTTAAAGAAAGTTTGAGTTAATTTGCTTTTGTTTTTGCATTTGTACTTATTTTAATATATTTAATAAAGTGTAGTCTATGCATAGAAACAAAAACTCTTGGTTTGTCTTGGTCTAATGGGCAGAGGGAAGATACTTTGCAGTTTAAGAGCCTTGCAGAATTCAACAAGGTTAAGTTTTGTTCAGACTATGTAGAGACGCATACGATCTCAAGGTTCTTCAAAAGTGTTGTGACTTGTAGCTTTTATTGTGTCTAGTTCCTGTTGAAAGCCACAAGGGGGCAGCAGAAGCACGTGGTTGAACTGAATGTCCTGCAGCAGAAAAATAACCTTGTTAATGAATTGTGTGTGATTCTGTGCTCTCTTTTAATGGCTTTAAGGCATTTTACCACAGTGATGTTGAACTACCACGTGATCGTGCTGCAAGGCAGTAATGTGGTGCAATATACGCAGTAAGACTCCTGCTGTAAACATTTCTTTTAGCTTACTGGAAATTCTGCAGAGGAAGTCAGTAATCACTGAACAAACGCTGAAGTAATCTGAGCCGGTTTCATAACCTGACCAGCTGCCAAAGTCAAACCCAGGAAAGTTCACAGCTAAAAGAGATGGAGGCAGTTGGCACCGCCCCAGAGGCCCAAATAAAAGGACTGTTGTGGAAAAAGAAGGCAGAACAACATTTGTTCTATCTTTATGGCACTCCTTATGTTCACTCAGTGCTTATGTATGGAATAGTGTCTGACATAATCAGCATGTAATTTCAAGGAACTATGATGCCATCCTGGGAAACTTTCATTACCACACCACTGAGTGAGACACTTCCTGGATAACAAACTGAGCATATGTGGAGTTGACACAGAGCATTAACGTCAATGCAAAGTGCCTTTGGGCTTTACCACAGCAAGTCTCGGAACAGATTAGACCACTTGCCGAGAGATATTCAAGTCAAACTGATGTTCGCAGCTTGTACTTGTCTAAAAAGGATGAGCTCATTGGTTGGTTACAGCATATTTGTAGATACATAGAATCAATTTTAGTCATATGCTACAAATTGCTATGACTTGTATCATGTATCTTTTAGTACTGTAACTGTTTACTTACCCTCCTAGCCTTTTTTCTTTAATTATGTAAACTAACCACTCTCAACTCCTGGAAGGTGCATAACTAGTTGGCCTTTGAGTGCCATCTAGTGGGGTGCAGAGGCAGCGATACTAGACATGGTTAAGAGTTTACAAGAGTTTCCATAAATTAAAAAAACAAACTAAAACATCAGTTTAAGAGGTTAAATCCCAATAAGCAGTCATATTTGTATATCATGACACCTATGACATTTTGCCAACATTAGCTGGCTAAAAGTCCTCTGGACGCAATAAATTTGGCTTTTGAAAAAAGGAAGGTGATGTGGAAAACAACCCCACCCCGCTAAAAGCTTTAGAATGTGCAGTGAGGAAACATGTCCCTAAACAAATAAAATTTAGATTCGTTATGGCATGCAGTGACGCTGAGCTGTAAGCACAGTGTTGAATATGGTGAAATCCTGCCAAGTTCTTCCTTTATCATCATCCTGTCTTTGTTTATGGGCATTTGTTTGGGAAGGTCATTCCTGGAAATTTTGCACAGAAGTGGTCCTTAAGGCACAAGAGGTTAGGAGCCTGTGATATAAAAAAAACACAAGTTCGTATTAAGACCCCAAACTTCTCAGGTAGGCCCTGTGAGAAAGTGCAGCTGTGATACCACATTGTGGTTTTTGCAGATTTGCTCTTGTTTTAAAGCATGTTTCATGAAGCAACCACAGGACTGAAGATTGAGAGACTGTAGGAGAGCAAAAGGTTGGTAGACAAAACGTTGATGGCCTATGTGCAACCGCAGCACCGTGCTCTTCTTCATAAAGCAGCAAGGCTTCCTGCATGCCCTACCAGCCTGTGCTGCAGCATTTAAAGTTATAGAACAGATATTAGCTGTTATTGATGGCTTCCAGGGCAGATGATCCTGCACGGAATTATAAAACATAAAAGACTCCGCTTTCATTAAAGCATTGAGCCAGAGGAGGAAGAAAAATCATGTCTATTTATAGCCTGAGCAAATTTGCAGCACTTACCCTGCACAAATTATTGCATATAGAGAGTGTGACAAAAATACATTGGCAGGTACACAGACTACTTAATTAAATGGAGAGCTGCCTGTTCATGCTTAAAACATCTTTTAACACACTCTTCTTTTGTGCCAAGTCATGATCCATTTTAGATTCTGTGATTAAAAAAAATCTGACAAGTTGTTCACACATTTGAAAATAAATACACCCCTGTTGTATTATTTTATTAGATTAAAAAAATCAATCCAGTGCAGATCTTTAAATGCAATCATTGAATGTGTTTTAGCAGTCAACAGGCCAGATGCTCAGTTATTGTCACAAAAAATAAGTGTCTACTGCTCTATGATGGGCAGAGTGTGAAACAGTGGCAAGGCTGAAGAACAGTGAAGATAACAGGTCATTATGCCAGTATTTTACTTCCTGTGGAAAGAATAAAGCAAGAAGAATTCCCCGTGTGCATGTGTGTCAGTGATCATGTTACTTATCAGGCTTTATAAAATGAAATCCTAGAGGAGAAATGCCTATAATGGAAGCTGAGATAGAGAGGCAGGTCTGAAATAACAAAATAATGAGAAAAGGAGAAATAAAAGATGCTGTGAGGCAGAGGGAAGAAAAGAACATGTCAGAGAGAGGAAATTGAAGAAAGAAATTACTTGAAAAGAAATTGAAGAGTTTGGTGGTAAAAAAATAAAGCTTAAAAGCACAGGGAGGTGGTGAGGTATCAACAGGGCAAAAGCAAGACTAAGAATGACGAAGTATAAAAGAAATGAAGGGGATCTTAGATATGTGGGGGTGGAATGAGCAGGGTGATGTGGAAGGGAAGAGGAGAAAACATGTGATGAATGTGGCAGCTCAAGTAAAAGGAGGAAGTGAGGCCGGGCAGAGAGAGCAGGACAAAACACTTACAATAACAGCCTTGGAGCAATTCCAGGAACACTTCCAGGAGCCGAAGTGCTACTGATGTATTGAAGTCATGTCAGTCCTTTCTTGGACTCCTCAGACCTGATGTGGGAAAACAATTCTGTTCTGACGCTAAAATCCCTGACGCAGTAACAACGCCAGCATTTTAAATCACTTTAACTTAAAACATAAGGGTGCATGCAGCTTCAGGCTGTCATACTGACTGAAAAAAGATCTTTTCCATAACAGGGTTTCTGCCGGGTTTACCAAAGTTCAATTAAAGACTTTTCAGACATCTAAATACTACATTTAATACCACAATTAATACAACATAGAATGCAGTTTAACAAGTTTGAAAATATGACGACGATAAGACTTAAAATATATTCATCACATCTTTTTTTTTTTGGTATCTCTCTACAGTATATGGCAATAATTCCTGATACATTAAATAAATGATCCAAAACATCAGAAAGTGGACTAATAAGTTTATTAAGAGCTTTACCTAGAAGCCATTTCAGTTAATTTAGGCTTGGAGAAAATATTTATGATCTTTGTTAAGAAAATTTGAGCCTTTTTTTAATATCTCCTGAGGCTTTTTGAGGAAAATAAATTTAGTGCTTGTTAACATTTCATGCCTTGCATTCCTAGCTTAAAATATTTTTGAAATGTCAATTCTACCTACTCATCACATGAGTGCTAAACACATGGATAAAATAGCTAGAAATAAATGAGGTAATCAAAAAGCAGGATTAAGTGATAAAGTCTGCCTGCATATCTTGTGGTTTTGCTTTATAACTGTGTGTCATACATGAAAGATGATTCACTTCCAGTTGCATTTCCAAAATAGCTCATAGTGAAACCAACTGACAGTGAAAGGAAAAATAAATCAAACAGATAAGGCAGAAAGTGAGTGGTGGAGAGAAGAGGTGGGACTGCAGATGTTTTTTAAAGCATGTGGTATAACATAAGTGGGTGAACTAAGTAAATGAAACTAAAGTAGTCAACTTCAAACTGGCACTTATCTTTTTGGACACATTCTCATTTGATAAACACTGGCTCCAGATGGGGAACACTGCTTTGAAATTATGCCTTTAAATATTTCATTCAATACTTCAGTAAATACTATTGGAGGCACATCTGAAAGAACATCAGGAAAAATTTGCTTGGTACACAATGCAAATTTATTTTCTGATTCACTGCTTGAGACCCATCACATAGCCAACACTCAGCTGCTCAATACTGTGGATCGAATCTCAGCTTTGCGGCAGCAAGATAACTGCAAACCCATAGGCTCTGTCACAGCTCACATAAAAAACAATTAAACAGACAAGACAGCACATATTTTTTTTCTCTCAATATACTTTAACTTTATTTAAAAAGAAATGTGGTATACAGTAAAGATTTCCTTTTTAAATTTGTCCAAGAACAGAATGCACACACATTTTCAGACAAACAACATCCAGGCAAATGACAAGTAACACACTACAGCGTTTCAAAATAGGTCGGCAGAGCTGCTGATTGAGCTGTGTCAACCACATTGGTTTTACTGTTTGTCCACAAGTTTCTGCTAATGCTGTGAATTCGTGTTCAGATGGAAAAAAAGAGGACTTTGGTGTGATTAAAAAATCGAAAAAATATGGAAAAAGAGGACTAAATCCCCTTGTAGCGTGCTCTCTAACAGTAGGTTACATTAGGATACACTTTGATGAGAAACAGGCTGACCTTTTGGTTTTTCTTGTGACTTGTATAGCATGAGTTAAACAAAACCAACTCTTTCTCCTCTGAGTATTACTGAAGTATCTTTGGTTAGTTTTTCGGTACATAGTATACTAGTTAAAAGAGTGTTAGTGCATATTTACAGCTGACAAATCATTTGGAGGGTAGTAATATTTTGCCCTTTGTACTATCACACAAATCTCTTTCAACTGCAGGAAAGAGGCAACAAAATTCAGAATGAAATCTGAAAAAACACAAAGTATTGATAATCGTTCGCTACAAAAACATAAAATTTTAAACTCTCTTTGGATAACATATAAAATTTGCATGTGTGGGGGAGAAACACTGTACTCCTTTATTCTTAAGGCATCAAAGTTGAAAAGTATTTTGCATGTCAAAAACAAAAATAATGTAGATTTCTGAAGCGTGATATCATATCAAGCAAATCACAAGCTAAATTAAATGAAATATGAAATCTTTGGAAAGTTGCAGCAGTTACTCTCTACAGTGTTAAAGAGTAATGGATTACATTTTATAGCCTTTGAAGTCTCAATACTTGGCAGTGATCTACTACTACTACAATGCCAGTAACCTCTTTTAAGGTCTTTTAGCCAATCAGGTCACTTCAGGGTTACAAATTTTCAATAAACTCTTCTGAAGACCATGTTCTCCTGGTCTGATACCTGTTTTCGGAATTGTTGTCAGAAATATTGATGGATGCTGAAACAGGTTTAGTGGACAGACGCCAGTACCACGATGTAAATAATGAAGAGGATGATGGAGCCAAGTCCGAGTCCCAGGGCCACGTGGTTCAGTGTCCTGGCTGTTCTGCTGTTCCGCTCTGCCGACATGCGGTCCCCGACATGGTTGGCCTCACGAGCCTGAAGGTAAGAAAAAGTATTTCAAAAATTAGAATTGAGTGAGGTTTAAAAACAAAAGATGCCAAAAAAGGTATATCTAATGCTCCTCCTCTTCTTGTTAATCTAATGATTTTCTGTTTTACACGTTGCATTGCCATAATGAATCTGTGGTAACCAGCGATGTTCATCACATGATCAAAAGCACCATCTGAACATGGGCTTGACCTGCACTGCTAAAGCACTCTGTCAAGTAGCAAGCATTCAGCACATGCGACTGTAAAATACTGAAGTTAAATCAAGCCTGTAACTTTAGCTGAACAGCAGCTCCTGTTGCCTGATGTGGCAATTACAGCACAACGCTAAAATGTAATACAACAACAGCTAGAGTAGAGTAGAGCGCTAACATTAGATTGGATAAGTCACTGGTAGCATCACATAAGGGTTTCCATATGAATTTAATATTAAACTTACTTCTTACAAAATATGTTAACTTACTTCTGTGATAAATGGGCTTTATTTTAACCATCTCTCAGTGGTGAGTAAATACTTTGAAACACAACACAACATGTCATCAAGTTGATGTGGAAAACTTGCTCGCAAGCAGTTGCTCATTCAGACATCCAGATGTTTTAGAAAACATTATCGTTCCTCTGGAGTCATTTATCTGGCAACCTGGAAAATATAAGCCAAATATTTACCCTTCTTTAAGCTCGGTTTTAAGTCCCTGCCAGCTTCTGAGGAGAAAATCTGCTCCATTATGTTCAATAACTCATTCTGAACTACATTTGCCTGCTCTGCAGTGCTGAGCAGATGGTGAGAAAAACCAAAACAACAAGCTAAAAGATGCTAAAATGCTGCACAGAACTGAGGGGAACCACAAAGTCAGGTGATAGTTCTCTGTTTGTTGTCAATTAGAGTGACATTTTCTCACACAGAACCAGTCATGGAACCCACTGTTAATATAAAAATAATAATTACAGCTGCTCAGGTAAAACTTGATAAATGATTCATTGTCCTGACAGTAAAAAAGGAGAAAACACACAATACTGGCATAGAAAAAATACCCAGGTTGTTTAACTTTTACAGTAATGAGTGATGTGAGACAGCATGACTGGTGACGCATGAGAGTGAAATACCTTCACTGATACTATAAGAAAAAGAGTCTCCACCTGCGATGTTAAAATAGCATGTTCACTATGTTCGCAATAAAACAGTGTGGGCGTGTACTAATATTTTTAATGATGAATGAAGTAGAGACATGGATACACTTAATGCTGCTTTCTTGCCTCAACCTCAGCCTTCCAATGACACAAGGTCTATTTTTTTACTTTAAAACAAACTTGTTGTCCTAAGTTCAGTTTGAAAGCGTAATGTTGCGAATGAACACTGAAAACTGAGCTTCTCAAAAAAACATTCCTGTCACTGAAGCCAAGCCGACTATTCAGCCATGTAAAAACAATCTGTAGTACCTGCTTAACCGCTCTGACAATGAACCTGTGGCTGTCAAAAACACAGCCACACAAACTCAGGCTGCAAACTCAGTCCTAAAGACTAAGGAGGAACTCAAAGTGATCATTACTGGTTATACATTCATCTGTGTAAACTGTAATCAGTCAAATTTACAAAATATGGCACCGATTTACCTTTTCTTCTCAAACAATACAAACTGAGCTGCCGAACT
>JAPZDY010000025.1:17591509-17602795 GCA_029783645.1 Ctenochaetus hawaiiensis
CTTCCTCACAGGGGCTTTCAAACAGAAAAAATGCCCTGTTAATAATATTAATATGTAATGCACTGATACAAAGATGACCGAAAAGTATCTGTGATATGCAGAACATCAGTATTTAGAATTTCATGACAAAAAGAAGTTTTGTTGCTGCAGTTTATTTTTTGAAGCCCCCATTCCAGCCCTCCCCCAAGTTGTCCTGTGTTATTTTGACACTAATATCGAACGTTTTAACTCTTACAGGTCAACTAATAGGTAACATCCACCTGACAAACAATTCTGCTTGATGTATGTTCGTAATCATGACAAAACCCTTTGTTTAAAACATTGTATTTTTTACAGTGCAGTGCATCCTTCACTATGATTGTTGTATGCCTTCTGTGTTACTGATTGAGTTTTCCCTTTATATGATCAAATTTTAGCGTGAAATTTGGATTTCCCCTCCAGGAATGGACACCCAAAACTTGATGTTTACCTATAGTTTCTTTTTTTACTCGTACAAAGTAAACAATAGTTCATAGAAAAACGTTGATAATGTTGAAAAAACATAAACCCACAGCAGTTTACACATATCTTTCCTTACTATCACCTAACTGCTGAAGGTATTTTGCCAGGAATCTTGATATGTCCCCATTCAGCATTAAACTAATCTAGAAACCTCCCTTCCATTAGTTGCGAAAGAACCAGTCAATTGATGGATGACAACCTCATAATAAATTGATTGTTGATAAGCAAGCACAGAAGTCCTGCAGGCTACAGGTCTACTATTGTAAATTTGGGGTGCTTTGTTTCAACAACCACTGAAAACTAAAAATAAACTGTAAGAAACCTCAATAACTATTTTGATTATTACAGCAAAAAAAAATTATACTTCAGGCCTTCATAAAACTCAGCTAGACTGTACCTGTCCTTATTGCAAACTGTCCTTGTGCCACATAGCAGCAAACTGTTATCACCATTGTTCTTATCAGCTGGAAATTTCACACACGCTCACAGCAGCTTACAGTATGTGTTCAATACAGCAGGTAACAGCACAGCAATATTGAGAGATTCCTGAGGGGAAGGTCTCTGTGACCACCACTTGTTCCTTCAGAGGTAAAAAAAAATGTGTTCAGGTAATCTCCACTCACCTATCCAATGCTATTTGTATAATGTGAAGCCGGGGAATAGCATAGAAACGCATACAGGGATTCAAACAAACAAGAATCAGTACTATGAAATTTGGTAAACTTTAAGCCAGATTATCATTTCATTTTTTTAAACCAGCTGACATAAACGGTATGATCAAAGCGCGTGAGAGAAGACCATCCGTTACGCACGCTGGTCCGTGTGCGCGTGCCGTGCCATTGTCCTGGTACTGGATGGCTCGAGGAGAAATGTCAACCAGATAACACTAATGGCTGATGATATATGTTGTACTTGCACATATCAAAGAATGACGATTTATCTCTAAAACAGTTAAGGTTAATGCTATTCGGGTCTTGTTGAATTTGTGTGTCAGTGAATGAGCAGTTAGGTAAGATATGTTAACGTTACATTGATTTAACAACAGTTTCCCGTTCAGTAAACGAGTTAAGAAGCTAGCGTGGACGGTGACTGTAACATTACAGTTAAAATTAGCCCAACGTTAGCTAAACTGTGCTTCGGTATCATAAAAAGATGCTCAAGAACATTATTTTGAAAACTTGAACTCTATAAAAAAATCCCCAAAAGAAAAAACACTTGAGAGACAACCTCCTGTGAATTAAAAGCCTCTTTTGTTCAACACTTACCTCTCCCCCGTTGAATTTTTCAGCGACAAAAACGAGGAAATGTTTCACAAGTAGACGGATGTCTGAGTCAGAACTAGCGACTTCTCTCCACACGGTGCGCCAACACCCTGTCTTCAACACTGTGACACTCAACAGGTTGGCTTGGTTTTACAAAGGGGCTGAGTTTAAAATGCTTGTTTGTCGGGTAATGCTGATCCCGGATCGGTTTCTGCAGTTCGACTGGCAGTTTAAGACGAGAAGACTGGAGACGAGCGGGGCGTGGAAGCTGATCCAGAGTCAGCGCTGAGTGTCAGGAGGAGGAGTGGAGCATTACTGTTTGCTTCACAAGAACGAAGATGTCGAAGTTTGCCGAGTTCTGCTTATTTACTTTTGCACCGGGATTTAAGTTGCAAGTCATTTTTGTTGTCTTTTAGGCCTTACAACAACAACAAAAAACGAAAAAAACTGTACACCTAATTAAATACACTGTAATTTAGATGCATAGCAACAACAATTGGGGATTTCTAAAAAACAGATATGTAATGATCTTAGGCTAGGCACATTTAATGATAACTCCAGAAATGTGTCTTTTTCTGTTAGATGAGGTCATTAAAGGTCATAAAGTAATAAGTATCAGTTGATCTATAAGATATAATTGCATTACGTATGTAGAAAATCAGCACTGAAATATGATAATTTGGTGTAGCAGAGTAACATTTATTTTAATTCTGGACGTGCACACTCAAAATTTCCTACATTTTTTTTCTAACCTTGTCACTACTGAAATGGTTGACCACATTGATAATATAACTACAATTTCATACAACATACAACATACAAACATGCAATGAATAGAGGAAGATAACAACTAAACATCACATTGCACTCCTGATTAGACACTTTTTAGTAACTATATGCAACATTATGGTGATGACTAAACTAAGCAGCATGTGTGAGACAGGCTTAATATGTTGTGAAGGTCCATGAGCAGAGAGAAACAACTTTTTGGATACAAATGACACTGATTTTTTATGTTAGAGAGCTGGATACATTTAACAACAAGAAAATATGAGGGGAGATTAATTTATTTAAACTTAGTCATGACATGTGAGTCCTTTCACTTCTTACTTAAATCCAGCAGCACTTCGCTTTGATTT
Source organism: Ctenochaetus hawaiiensis (assembly GCA_029783645.1). Lineage (NCBI taxonomy): Eukaryota > Metazoa > Chordata > Actinopteri > Acanthuriformes > Acanthuridae > Ctenochaetus > Ctenochaetus hawaiiensis. The sequence continues at coordinate 17,594,412 of JAPZDY010000025.1, forward strand.
TTAATAAAATGGTATTTTTAGCTGCAGGTCTGTACAGGTATAATCACCTACGCTGTTGTGTTTCCTCCAAACCCCCCCACCACACGCCCAGTCTCTCCACCCCATGCCTGTCAGCTCTTCTTCCTGGCAGAAACTGGTTTGTCAGGCACAATATCAGATTTCACTGTTGTCATCGTCCGCTTTTCTACAAGGTAAAAGAGGAGGGTGGGGCAGCAATTGGGAAGGCAGTGTGGGAAGAGAGTCAAAGAGGGACAGGGAGACATTTAAGGGGAGAAAATAACAGGGCGTGCAAGGCACAGGTAACACAGACACAAATGCATTTTTGTTAGGAGCTATCAGTGATGAAAAAAAATTTGTTAGGAGCTATAGGTGATGAAAAACCTACTTGCCCTTCCTGGAGCACCTGTTATCTGTGAAGAGAAAGAGTAACACAGACTTCAATACACTGCCTTTATTGACACTGCAAAATTGGCATAGCTCTAACTTTTTACTTAATGGTGGTCCACATGACTCAGTACATGGCTTATATCTTGAATTTTAATATCAACTGTATTACACTTAACTTTTTTTTTCTATAGGCTTATTATTTATCTGTTTGCTTTCAGTACTTACAAAGTATAACGCCGATTCCTCCAGCCACCAAGAGGCAGGCACAGATCAGGCCTCCAATTCGTAGCCGCTCATAGTCTGTTAGACAACAGTGTTAGCAGTTAAGACAGTCCTCATGCACATGACAGAAGCAGAAAGTTAAAACCATGGCAAACATAATATTAAGTGGATTTTACAAGCTTTTAGGCAAATTAAATACATGATACTTTGTGCTAATCCTTTTATTATTCATACAAATGAGTGATATGTTAGATTGTATACAGTAGATTATAAAAACTTGGATAAAAGAGTGTTTGTACTTACTGTAAACAAATGGATCTGCAGACCAAAAACAAGAGGAGTGAGAGAAATAAGAAAAAAGAGAAAAAAAAACAATGACTAACTTCTATTAGACAACTCCCTCAGACAGTCTTTTTAACTTGTGCAGTAAGAAAAAAAGGCAGACGGAGCTGAGAAGTTTGATATACATTTTCTAGAGTTTGCTTCTTCAATATACTCTGCAATTGTCTTCTTCTACAGCCAATTAATTTTACAAAGATACACCCTTAAAAATGTGCTGCTTTAACAATGAAAATGACACATTTTTACTTAAGGAAGTTGTTGAGAGGCCATTGTTAGGGACAAATGAATTAAAATGTTTGATTTCATCCTTAACCAGTTTTTACACAAACCAGTCTCAGGAACAAGATTAGCTGAAAGTAGAGTTTTGGTCATACTTGCTTCAGTCTCCATGAAAAGGGTGAAAAGCACTGCAAGAAAAGCACACACACAAAATGTTCATGATGTTGAGTGTGAGTTGTATTTAACACACACAGCCAGAGCTCTAAGAAATAAGAAAGATGTGAATTTTTCTGTAAAAGCAGATTTATTTGCATGGAGTGAGGATCAAAGATATCTTTTTCTAACAAGAGTGTTTTTATGCTCATAGTTCTCATTAAACAAAATATCTAGGATATTTTGTGGACCTTTGTTTGCTGGTCTGTTTGATGTGAAAGGGTTTTGTTGGTGCTTATGATCTGCTTTAGTTCTACAGCCTATGCATTACGAAAGCATACACCTACACCCAAACGATCAGCTTCATTGTGATTTTAAATTGCGATATTTTTTCATAGCAATTGCTGCAGATATGTTCTGTCAAAATGCCATAACATCTGATCCATAACATTGAGATTAAAACTGTTTTCCTTGTCTATAATCGACAATCAAAAGACTTTTTTTTCCTCAGTTCCTGATAAAAGGCACACTCTGTTTCAGCTGGACATCAATGATATGAAATGATGTATTAACATATATGCAGAGTATCTTTCATCTGTTTTATTTACCTGCCATAAAAGCCACAACAGTGAGATGTCCCATCTTCAACACAACTAAGAGTCAGATAGAAAGTGAGAAAGATAAAGATACAGAGAAAACTTGAATGCGAGAAAAAACAAAAGACAAAAAGAGAAAGTGTAGATTTTTTTCCCATCATGTTCCTCTTGTTTCTCACACAGTCATACAAGGAACAGAGCACACACTTTCTCCTCTCCCCAGGCAGAGTGTCCTTGTTGTGTGAGAGGTCAGTGTCTTGTCAGCAGGGATGCACTCTTGGTGTTTGGAGAGTAAACAATGGATAATTTTTTGTCTTGGGGCAAAACCCAGCAGGTTTCTGGACTATTTTACTTCAATCTCCAGTTATACTTAAGAACGATTTCATTTCATAGTCTAAAATCACACCACAATGTGCTTTTTAGTATCGGTGTACCTGCAGTTGTCTTTGAAGAACTTCCAACTTCATCTAAGCTGCTAAAATTTGCAGTCTTATGAAGTCTTATAAAGAAATATACAGTTTTTCAAAAAAAATGACACATTTTAGGATTTTTTATTTAAAATTAAGTATAGTCATGACAAAAGTTACTATAGATCAAAAGCCAACCATATATTTTCATCCTTTTTGAAAAGCATACAAACATTTAGCTCATTTAAGTAATTAACTGACTTTCAGCATTATCTTCCTTATGCTAGCAACTATCTCATTGTATACAGTTTTTTGTAGACATTTAAAATATATTCTAAGTTTAACTAGAAAAATATATGTGCAAAAATAATTTTCAGTGACCTCACTGTAACCTCTGACTGGCCTTGGACACCCTTGGGCCTCCATGCTGGTTAGATTTACTGCCTTGGAAATGTATGGCCTTTCCACCCTGTGACTCTGCTTCTTCTGTGGCTAAAAGTAGCTTTACATTCACAGGTAGGTTTTTTTTTAAAACATCCCTGCTGGTTATATAAATCTATTCATAGTAATAGTATAGTAAACCTAGTAATAGATAAAACCATAGATAAAGCCCCTACAGTTCTAAAAAGGGTATCAAATTAAAACAAAGACAATACAGAGACTCTATCATGCCATTTTTACACTTATCTTTAACCATGGCGTCTGTCCTCTGTCAGAAATGTTACTGCAACTTTCAGTTAGCATGACATCAGTCAAGGTCAGACTGTTGACAGGCCTGTCTAACATCTTAAAATGAATCCCACATCTCTGATGACACAGCAGCAACAGACAGAACAGAGAAGAATAGACTTTTGACTTGAGTTTAAAGTGATTTTTAAAAAAATCAAGCATTGCCCACTCTAGTGTGGACGTTTCAATTCAGTGTCCTTCACATTTTACAGATGAACTGTCAACATTCATTGCATCCTCTTCTTTTTTGTTTTAGCTGAATCACTGCAATGCTGAGGCTCTTAACTAATCTAGGGTATTAACAGAAGCCTTATGTGCCCTTGCAAGAATGAAGGAAAAAACAATTTTTTTCACCTGCAAGAATTTGCCTTTTCATTTTTTAAAAATTTTTCATCAAAAGAATGTCAAATTGAAAGCTCATCTTTCAGTAATTCCTTAGATGTCCCCTACCTACTACATGTTTAAATTCTGCAAAACATTTTGCTGTCACACTTAAACCTTTGAGAAAAATGATAATTTCACAAGTATCACATCGCTTAAAATCTACTCTTTCACAAGAACATGACCTTGATCTTGAACCCGACTCCCACCCACCATAGTGCCATTAACAACACCTGTGCTTACCTGCACTGACGTTTCAGGAGCTGAGGAGTGTGTGCGAATGTTCTTGAGACACTGGTTTGTCAGAAGTGTGTATTTTCTATTTTACCTGAATAACTAAGGCCTGCTCCTCCTCTTTGTTTGGGGTATAAACTTTAGTGTGTGCATGTGTCCTGTACGAACATGGGAATGTCGTAGAGGAGACGTTTTACGTACATATGGAAAGACAAGTGGCAATGTTATTATATAAACAACAGCGTGTGTGCGTGTGTTCGCATAATGAAGTGAAAGCCATTTATATTTTGTACTTTTTATATAGTAGAAACATTGTGCACTTAAAGTCTAAATTTTAGACTAAGCCATATATTTAAATGTTTGTTTAAATATTAACATTAAATCCTCCTGACAGTAGATATTATTCACCAGCGCTGCTTTGACACACTAGTTTTTGGTGTTAGTAACAGAAAATATGAAAAGTGAAAGAGTATGAGACCATAGGACAAAACCATGTTAACTTTACAGCAAACTGAACTTCAGTTTTTCTTCTTTCTCAAGCATGTTCTTACATTTTAGTTGTTATTTTAGTGAGGTTGTTGTACATTTTTTCTGCTCTTCCACTGGCTTCACCATTGTATCCCTGCTCTCTGTGCTTTGTCAGGTTTCCCAGGTATCTTTCCATGAGGCAGGTTGCACTGGGTTGGTCTTACGTTTGACAGGCAGTTGAATTCTTCATCAAACTTAGGCTGGAAGGAGAGATATTATCCAACTATGAGGATTAATTCAAACTTAAAACCTTGTCTTACAGGGACCATTTTTAAATCATGAGTTGCTGCTTGTTCTTGCAAGCATCAGTTCAGTTCACAGCTTAAATTTGCTTCTGGTACAAAGTATAACAGCTTGGTTTCATGCATCCTACCCTGAACAATGTGTAGATTTGTTGGTGTTACCCCTATATACACAGTATACAACACAAGTGCGCTGAAATATGTGAGCGTGAGTATGTGTTACAGTGACCGTGGACTATATATACTCTTTTTCTGTCACACTCTGATAGAGCCAAAGTATGTATCAGCCTCTCAACAAATGATAAGACTATGAGAACAGAGGAGATAGAGAACAACACAGACACACACACTAAAAGACTTACTGTTCTTCAAGATGTGTATGGCTATATGTGTGCATATGTGTGTGTAAGTGATAATTCAACAATTTGACAGCAGATAAAGAGGCAGCCGATGTCAAGGCAGGGAGAAAGGCAATAGACTGCCATGTAAGTAGTTCCATCACGTTAATCTTTAAACAATTATCCAACTTCAACCAAAATTTAAATGCATAATTACCTCACTGGATTTTCAGGGGCTGTGTGGCCACACTGTGTCTGTGTGTTGTTGCTTATTAATGCTTGTACCAACTGTAACAATGAGTATATATAACGTAATGTAAACAATTGTATTCTGGTTGTGATCAGGTTTTTGGGGTAATCTGGTTATATTTTCAGCTTGTGTGCAGCTTATCTCATTCTTACATACCTGGATAAGACTTTTTCCAAGTTTTAAGGATCATGGATACACTACATATTACAAGGCCCTATCCAGATTTCTAAACCATTGTATGGGGTAGGGATGGTAATAAAATCAAGGCAAACCTGAAAGCACATAGAAATCTTGACTTTGCCTTCAAAAAGCCTGAACTATAAAAATAAATCAAAATCAAAACGACAGCTGCTTAAGGTTTTAACATTTGCCAATTAGGTTAAAACTATAAAATGCAACTTAGTTAACCTGATAAAGAAATTCAAAGACCACTTTTTACAGTGGGATAACAAACTGCTGACATCTTGTTTGATTTAATGCATTCTTGCCCTCTCTATTTTTGTATTTTATTAAAAATTAGGAGCTGGGTACACTCACAGACAGACAATCTTGGGAGACAAACATGACAAAAGAGACTTCACATGGTTCTGCCTGTATCAGATCAAATCAGTACTGCAGAACATAAAGCCAGTTCTCATGTGTATCTAGTATTTTTCTCTCTGGTCCACATGAATGTAGGGAAACAAAGGTTATTTGTAGGTCAGTTAAAATGATTCTAAAAGTTGTAAAGTCTGTTGTCGACTCTAACCCTAACTTAACTTAGTATGATTACTGTGTTACTATTTAACTTTAATTGTCTTTGTTTTAACCTAAAACTATTAAAGTGGCAAGATAAACTGATTCATTGTCAGCTTAAGGTCATCTTGAGAACACACAGAGAACAATGTAGGTTATCAGTGGATACACACACACATATATGGCAACACATGTGTCTCTGCTATGGTGGCATTCAGAGTGTTTGTCCATAAACAAAAAGTAAAGGTCTAAGAACGGGTTAGCTTACGTAGCAGTGAATGAGATTTAGTCAGTCAGCAGATGAGACAGCAGCCACACTTAGACTTGAATGGACATTAAAGTAATTCTTCATCTTTCTTGGAAGTCATATTTGGAAACTGAAGAATGTAAAGTTTTAGCAGTTAGTGATGGATGTTTACAGGACATGTATTTACACAGAGTTTCAAGATTGACTGTTTTTTTCACTTTAAATACAATTATTTGATCCTTGTGTAATGCAAACACAAAATGTATCCTATCATGCTGCATGCTGATCACTGTAAGACTCTGCCAGCAGAAAATGACAGAAACGTGTTATTCAGTAAATCGTGGTAGAGCTGAGCAGTTGAGTCAACACGTTGCTTCATACTGCCTCTGTTGTATCAACTAAAAAACGAAGCAGAATTCTCTCCCGCTGATTTCTCCTAGTATGTGTGTGTGTGTGTGTGTGTGTGTGTGTGTGTGGTGCTGGCTGTCTATGCTGCTGTGCTCTTTCAGGTGTCTCAACACACTGTCAGGAGAATGAAAACAGCAGTCAAATGCAGTATGATACCGCTTGCCGTAGTAATGGAAACCAAATGGGGAAAAAAACTCAGTGGCCGAGTAAACTTCATGCATGACATGAGAAAACACATACATATATACAAAATATCAGCAAAATTTATAAGCACAATTAACAAATATGACATCAACTTGCTGCATTTTGAAAACACTGCCGCAAAGTAAAAAAACAACCAAATACAGAAATGCCACGAGAAGCACAGACAAAAACAGAGAGCGTTTCCTAGAGAGGCCAAAAGTGAGACACCGATGTGACACATATGTTTGTGACTGTCTAACTGCACCACTATGTCTGGTATGTTTGTTACTCTTGATTTCCCCTTGAAACAGTTTTCATTATCATCTGTTCTACTCGCAGTGTTTCTGTAATGACAGTGGTTTTTCTTAATGCTATGCATGAGTTGTGAAATTGATGATGATTTTTCTTAATTTGCATGTATTCTCTGTAATTTCACATGTTTTAAGTTGAATTGTGTTCAGCTCTCAAGGCTACCTGGAAAAATATTTAAGTACCTACGATTAAAACTAAATCATAAGGTTTTTTCTTTTTTACTTTGTGCCATATTACCAATAAGTAACTCACAAAGGTTGAGCTGTGCTTTTAAAAACCTGTCCTTGGTTTGTCTTTTTCCCTGGTGCAGTAGAGAAGAAGAAATTTAGTACAGCAAAAGAGGGCCCACACACAGGGAACAAAAACAAGACTCATACTGAGGTCAGGATTTTAAATGTTTCTATTTAATCCGTAACAGAGCTCTGCAGACACTGAAAAACAGTGCAAAAAGTGCAAACAGTGCCAGAGTGCACACATTTCAGTCCATGTTGAACTCTCCTCCGTGCAAAATGAGTCATGCATAGTAAGTCCCCCTATATGACTTACCAACAGGTGCACTTAGCCAGTCACCAAGGGCTTTATTTAAGACACGTGAAGCAAATTGTCAATAGCTTAAGTCATTATAAACACAAAAGAACAAAACCACTATATACCATGACTCATTTTCATTTCTACATAGTATAACACATTGGATGCAACATTTTAAACATGCAAGAAGGCAGACAACATTACCAAGGCAACATGTTTTAAAGTTTGTAATATTTGTGGTTGCAAAGATGGAAAAATGTCTGTAAATGTTATAACAAATGCACTGCAGTGGTTCAGGTTTAGCTCCTGCCTCTTATATTTGTTGGTTTGAACTCTAATATGTGTACAGTAATAATCTATCATGCAATACAATGTGCTTTAAAAAATACATATTGATGACATATTCCTGATCTGGATTGGTTGTAAATTTGAGCTTCAGGCGGTTTCGGAATATCCAAACAGCTGTATTAATTCAATTAAATTTAATATGATTGTGATAACCACAGAATAAGTTTTTGGGACACATGGATAATTTATATGGGGAAATATATATACACAATGCTTTTTACCAAAACTACTGATAGAAATAGTCCTCTACATTTTTTCACTTATCACTCTGTCCTCACTCTATCTTCTTCCTTAAAACACTGCACCCCAGTGGTTTAAACTAGAAAAGAACTTGTCTCTGTGTCTCTGTCCTGCTGTTTTTCTCTACCAGTCAGTCCCACCTTTAGAGCAAAAACTAACATATGTATCTATATATATTAGTATGTTTATGAAATTGAGTCATGTTATATAGTGGTATTGTTCTCTTGTGTTCATAATGACTTAAGCTGTTAACAATTTGCTTCATGTGTCTTAAATCAGGCCCTTGGTGATTGACTGAGTGCACCTGTTGGTAAGTCACATAGGGGGACTCACTATGCATGACTCATTTTGCACA
>JAPZDY010000025.1:17635947-17649816 GCA_029783645.1 Ctenochaetus hawaiiensis
TTTATTCCTACATAAACTGAGGAAGACGATGCTTATAATGAAATGAGTATTTTATTGCTGTCTTGTAAATATTAGTCTGTATTTTGTTCTTTGTAGGTGTTTATTTTAGACATGTTACAGATGTCATCATGATCCACAGATCTTAGAGCCAAGAGTGCAATAACAACAAAAATCATCTTCTCAGAACTTGTATCCACTTCTGAAGCACATATTGAGCCTCAGATTTTAAATGCTAATGATGTCTTATCACATTAAATTATTTGCTAAAATTCCTCTGCTACCATTTAACATAAACCTGAAAATTATTTCAGCAACAAATTTTTGTTTAGAATTATTTACTTCTATGGTATAGATTACTCTAAGAAGTCATTATCCCACTTTAATATGTCTTTAGCAATACAATGTATCATTTTTATTGACTGATGGAGAGCATCTTAGATTAAAGCTCTTAGGACTTTACTGAACTGTGAAAAAATGTTTCATCTAAATCTGGTCTTTAGGCACTTGCCCAACATCACAAACAATAAGTAATTACAATTTTGTAAAAACACAAAGATATGACTGAATCTTCAACCTGCATCTTATCATGAATCTTAACCTCTTTTGGCACTGATTTCTAGTTGCTGACTAAATAGATAGTAATTTGCATTCAGAGTCCGTAAAAGTCCGTACCACTCACCACCAATTCCCCCATTGTACCTAATATTAATGTACACACAGTAATAAGAGATATGATGTGATGAGAAACATATTTTAAAATGTGAATTGTTATGTTGTACATTGTTTTGAAATAAAGTCTTAATTAAAAACAACCTGCACATAGTCATTGTGCAACAGTATCATTCATTTTTTTTAAAACCTATAATATCAGGACAGTTAGGCAACTAAAATGCTGTTGTAGACAAAAATAAGCAGACAGGAATCAAATGTCTCAGGAACATCATCCTTTTAGACCATTGAAAACATTGGAAAGTCCCACTAAAAGACGTCTGTACAAATCAATAAACAAAAAGACTTACAGCCATATAATTTAATATAATAAAATAAGAACATCAAAGACATTTGAACATAGTAGGGTTTTAAGAATAATGTCCATTCTCTCTGATCTAGATTAAAAGTCCTTGAGAGACTGAGCCATGAACTATTCATATCTCTCTTAAAAGGAAGACGCCATGCGACACTCAGCAATCTGTTGGTGTCCTGATGATTACAAAGCCACACTCAAAGGATTGGAAAGGTTTCTTACAGACTCAGCTGGATTCAGCCACTGTAGAGTAGATCACAGTACTGTAATTCTTTCCTGCGTTCGACCTAAAGAGGAAAAATGGTATTTGTGAATCTCAATCAAACTGCAGTCAAAGCAGTGTCAGTGTCATCTGACAGTAGCATTAATGCTGTTCATGTCAAATACAGAAGCTTCAGCTCCGTATTTTCAAACTCTTTTTAAAACCTCACGTATTTAAGAGGTGTAGCTTCTGTTGAATTCGCGTCTTCTGAATGATATTACTGGGAAATTGTGTATTCTAATGACCTGAGAGGGAAATTACAGTTATGATCATTAGCATATTACACATACTAGATGTCTAAGGAGGGTTCTGACATTTGAACAAAATTAAATGATTACATGAATGTATTAAATTCTGAGAGATAATATTAATAGGAAACATAATTGCAAAGTAAAACAAATGAGTTTTATATATTTTGTAAATATTTTGTGGTGTTTTCACACTGAATGTGACACATATACAAACCGATACAATGACAGTGTGATTGCCGATAAAGTCAACGTAATAATGAGAGTAACACTAAATTTGTGTGTTGATAATTTGGACTTTGGCCAGTTCAAATTTGAACAAAGATTATTAAGAAGTGATCTGAACCAAAAAGATTCCCCACAGAGAAAGTGAAGTATAAAAGTCCAAATACAGACTGGTCAAAAACATCTCTGGTGGTTTTGGTAGACGGATACTTTCACTCATGACCTCAGTTATAATAAACTTCTGTCTACAGCTGAGTTATGAAAAAAGGGAATGTCTCATTTTACTCAGTTAGGGCAAAGGTTCTTGAGTGTTCATTTTTTTTCTCTTTTTCATCATTTTGCAACTGGATTACTTAAGACTATACAATGACTGAGGACTTGGTTAACTTGACTGACAGAGTGTTAGTAATGCGGTGTGAAATAATGGCACTATGGTGCTTTTATCAGGGCAAATATAAGCAGTGAACCTACTGTGGGGCTCTGCTGGTGTCTCTGCCATGTGGGACACTGGGGGCTCTTGGTTTGATGGTCACTGTTGAGTAGGTAACCTCATCTGTGTGAGTCGCAGGGGCCTGAGGGGAAAGGAGTCCATTTTTTTGTTCAGACTTTGCAAACACTTGATTGATTGAAGATGTTATTTTAATATTCATGTGTATGCGACATATTTACATCGTGCTCATGGAGTGTGCTCATGTTTGCATGAGCTTTTATGTCTTTCGCAGGTGGACAAGAGGATTGCAGTGTGTGGATGTTCATGTAAACACTAATGGATTGTTCATCAGCAGCTGAAGAGCTCAAACCTCGACCACTGAGCCTGTAGCCAAACACGGCAGCCTGCTGGAGGTGACACACATAAAGTCAGTGGGAACATGCATGTGCTTTGGTAGTTAGATGGAAAAATTTAAAAACAGGAAAACACCTCAGATAAACTAATGTAAGAAATTTCACTTCTTAAAATAACTGGGACTCTTTAATGGGAACTTAAAATTCCCCTCAGGTTTTTTTTTTAATCACTAACAGTCTATCATAAGGGTTTATCAGATTCATGGGTTTTCTAATGACTTAAATAAGATGTACTCACTTTTGCTTCCTCATGAATCCTCTGTTTCCTCCTACAAAGAAAACAAAAAAACACAAGAGAAGTAAATAAATTTTAAAAAAGTCTGTAAAACCAATGTTGCTCAAACTTTCATGTCATGTTTTAGAGAAGTTGTTTTGTAATAATAGGAAACTGGCTTGGCACTTTTGTAAACCGCTCGATACACGTAGACCTTCTTATTTTTCCTACTTTGTTGAATATAAGATCAAGGAAATGTTCAGATTTTGGATAAATAAAACTTGTCATGCATGTCTTTATCCATCATAACAAAATGAATATAGTAGCAAATAAATGAAATTCTGTATAACATATTATAAGTCACCTAATCAGATAATTTTGAAGCTGTTTTTAAAAGCTACATATCATCATTCCAAAAATCAACACCAGATAGCACACATTAAACTACATGTGGAAAAAGAGAAGCATATGCATTGCTGTAATAGTAGTGATTAGTCATTTAGTCATGCTCACACTCATCATCATTCATTGACTCACCAGAGCAAAAGAAGAGCTAAGACAAGTGTCACAAAAAGAGAGACTCCAACTCCAGCTATGATCAGGAGGGACTGGCTGCCTGAGGACAAACATTTGTATGGTTAGATTACTGAAAGCAGATTGGAAAATGAAGTACTTGTGCCCTGTGTCACCTAAGTATGGCATAAATATAAAGTTATAATTTTTTAAGATGAAAAAAAGCTGATCACTAAACCCTTCTTTATTAAGAATGATGATTAATTCATTATTTTTTAACAGATCATCACTTTGAATGATTAATTTTGACCGTAAAGTGACACAAACCATCCTCCTTCTCCTTCACAGTTAGCTGCACTTCAGCTGAGTAGTTTTCCCCCACTCGGTTCCTGGCCTGGCAGAGGTAAAGTCCAGTGTGGGACGCGTTCACAGAGGGAAAAGACAACTGCTGTCCTGAGCCCATCGGCAACATGGAGCTGGAGGCAGCTGTCCTCCTGAACCAGGTGTATGTGTCTGCTGCAGGGTTAGCATCACTGCTGCAGGTCAGATTCACACTGCTGCCCCGGACAACATGTGGTGGGCTCATTAGAATGGAAATGTTCACTGGAGGGTCTGAAAAAAGCCCAAACACTGCACTGTTAACGGGTTTATTTCAAAATGACAAAAAAAACTCATACTGCGCTGTAGCAAAAAGACAGTCTACTTCAGCAAAAGGGGCTCAACCCCTGGGGGCTTCTCATGGGATACATCTGTGGGGTCACACAATTAAAATAATAAAAATTTCTCTTATAGACAAATTAGCCTTTATTCTTTTTGATTTCTCTGTTTTTCTACTTATTTCATATGAAATACTGGACACATTCACCTCTTTTTGACCTTCAGATTAAAGAAGGTGGGGAAATCCCTCTGTGGTTAAACTTTGTACAACGAAGACTGAGACATGACTGGAGTCGTGATAATGTCAAGCTCAGGGCTCATAAGCATAAAAATCTGGAAAACCTCAGAAGTATATATCTGAAGGACTACAATATATTTATTATGTACTTGTTAAGAGATCTCAGGCTTATAGGGTGAATACTTCCCAGAGTTAATTATTATACATTATTTTTAATTTAATACATTACCTTTAACTTGATATGTGATTTCATGATCTATGTGTCTTGTAAGATAATTGACATGAGTATTTCATATCCACTTTAAGCAATAATAAAACAAAGGAAGTCATGAATTCAAGAAATTTAGAGTGTCCTTCCTTAATTTGGCACTTGACTGACCTTTTCTTCATCTCTTGATTACCGCATGAAAACCTGCTAACTCATGTGTCTAAATGCTCTAAAGTGCTTTAACCACAATGACACGGTTTCTGTAACAAATCCAAATAGACATCATAAGGCAGAGTTGTCAGTGTGACATGTCAACACTCACACTGGATGTTGAGGTGGATTTCAGTGGACTTCATAAAGCTGATGCCTCTCGAGCTGACATTATTTGAGGCCTGACAGTGGTACAGTCCGCTGTGGCTGGGCTGGATGTCAGAGATGGTGTGACTCTGTCCTGAACTGATAAAGTGACCGTCTTTAAACAGGCTGTATCCACTTTGTGTCACAGATGGCCGAGCATTGCTGCTGCAGCTTAAAGTCACCGATCCTCCTCTGACAACGTTTCTTGATGGACTCATCAACAATGAGACTTTCTCAGGAGCATCTGAGAAAAGATAAGGTTTTTTAGCCTCACAGAGTTCAGTCAGCCTGTGAAACACAATGCATTCTGGAGTTCGGTAAAAAAAAAATGAGACTCTAGCATGATGTTGCAAAAAAAACTAAAAGATACTTACACTGAACGTTCAGAGGCACAGAGGCAGATCTGGCTGTTGTTTGTCCCCGAACGGCACAGTGGTACCAACCAGCATCCTCTCTCCTGGCCTTGAAGACTGGATTTTGTACTAATTGTCCATTTCTGAACCAGACGATGTTTACGGGTGTACGACAGTCTGACAAACAGGTCAGACTGACATTTTCTCCCTCTGTCACAGTGCTCGGGTGAACAACAGTGATCAACTCTGATCCAGACACAGAAGCAGAAATCAATTAATTTTGCTAAACATTAAATTCATTGACCGTCTTATCCTATTAAGTCTTTACCTTTTACAGACAGATAAGAAGATGTACTACTTGTATATCCTCCAAATGTTGTCCCAAAAGTGAAAAAGTACTGTCCTTCATCAGCGGGTTGCACATTATTGATCCTCAGACTGCAGTCAGTCCAGCGGTTGCCCTCATATATAAAGTGGTCTGGGGGTGAAGGGAGCTCTGATAGGGGAAACAGTATCCACTTGCCTGATACAAACTGGGCTTTAGACCAGCTGACTTTAGTGACTAAATGACCAGCGGGATAGTCATACTCGCACTGTATAACAACTGAGGTCCCTTTTTGAGCGCAATGACTTTCAAAGGTCACCCTCCAGTCTGCACTCCAGACACCTTCAGGCAAACACAAAAAGATACTGTCATTTAAAATTTAGTTGTTTCTCTTTTCCTCACACAACATAAATAAAGTCCCAAAAAATTGTGTTCAAAAATGTTTAAATTAGATGGAAAAAATGAATCTGTCTTATCTACAAGTTTTAAGGTGATGGTTTACAATCATTTCATTATTATAATCATATCATTACTACACAATATTATAATGAAATTGTCTTCTTACCTTGTATCAGAACCAGAAGAGTCAGAATCAAACATTCCATGATTAAAATCAACCTGAAACATTATGATACGGCACGTAGACAAATGTAAAACATGGCTATGAGAACAATGTCAAGAAGAAACACACAGAAACAATTTTTATATCAAAGTCAGTAATCCTTACCAACTAAAACTGGCTGAGTTACTGATTTCTACATTCCTGGATTCCCTCACTCTTGTGGAGTTTAAAAGCAGAAGTGGGAGTGTATCCCCTCCCTGCTTCCTCTCATTATGTTGTCACATCCACAATTATGATTATATAAAGTCAGAAAGCCTCACATAATATGATTTTAATCTGACCAGCCCCAACACACACACACACACACACACACATTTACACACACACAGACGCAAGGAATCTATGATGAGTGGACACAAGAAAGATCCATTTTGTCATACATCACGACATACTGGCAACACAGTGTAGTATACTCAGCAGCACGTTTCACAATGCAAAGGTAACATACACACGCTGAGGGTGGAGCATCCCTCTGTTGTTTCCAAATGTCATGTTCCAAAAGCATGTGTGCAAGAGATGTTAAAACTTAACAAACTGATGGGCACTGAACATTTTGTACTGTCTTGTGTCAGTGCCCTTGAAATAGAGTACTGCTGCAGTGCTGAATGAAATGGATAAATGGTTTCATCCTGTTGGACCTGCACATGACGCTTTACAGGCTATAAATCCATTAGTGAGAGAGACAAAGAAAAATCAAGTGGATTGATTAGATAGAAATTACAAATTATATTGCTTATATCTTAAACTGTGAAGCAAAAACTATTGGGCGTGATGCTTTGTGATCCGACCACAGAGATTCAAAATGATTTAAAGAGTTCATTTCAAGTGAAGGTCACTCATTTGAAAGCAATTTTTAATCTAACTCATAACTAAAGGTCACTTCAGTATAGCAGATCTTGATCTACAAACAACTAACATGTCAGAAAACATGTCCACAGGGTGGCAGCACATGACTATGCAACCAAAGGAAGTAATGCTTTACAGTTTGTAGTAACAATAAGAATCTGGTGGCTTAATTCAAACATGCTTAAAACCTCGAAATCTGAAACTACTGATATAATCACTTATGTTTATAAAATGTGCACAAACAAATATATTTACTAACCATTAACCAGTAAATGCAAAGCTTGTTAATGTGTAACAGGCAAAGTTTAAAGAACTATAAGGTCTTCCTAAGGTAAAAAAAAGCTGAAGGTTTAAAGTGTTCAGATTATTTCAGGGTTTTTTTGTTACAGAGTAGAAGTAAAAATAAAAGAAAGCCCCCCTCCAAAAAATATTTTAACCAAATTTTTCTTTTCCATTAGTAAAATATTTACTTTCCCATTTCAAAGCATTTCAACATCCCTTACAATGTGAAAGAGGGGTTAAGGCCTATAAAGTTTGCACTTTTGTAATGTGCAATTAATGCAGTTATTGAAGATAAGGACAGTCACTGCTTATGACAATAATGTAATTTACATACATTTCATAAATTATGCTGTTTTAAATTTATATGTGAAACTGTTTGATGAAATTACACCAGATGATTCATTAGAATTAATTAGCATTGCGTCACAGCTGATAGAGAGCAACCTGAGGTCTAGTTTTCAATCAAGTATTTAAGAAGTTTCATATTATTAACTTTGTGCTTTAATCAGTAAAAAGACCACAGCTATATGTAAAGTTATGTAAATTTGGAAAAATAAATAAATAGATAAAAATTGCCTGATGTGATGTTTTTGCCACAAGGGCATATTGTTTCATTTAAAATTGTCACTTTGAACACCCACTGACTGTAGACTCTTCTCCTGTAAAATAGTTCAAAACAAGCTATGCACACATTATAATAATTTATTAACTTTCATGCCCATTTTTAATAGATGCAGAACAGTTAAAGCATTGTGCTGCTTTTTTGTCCATGAAATGTGTTTGTCCTTCAGATGAGATCATGCAAATGCTGTACTAAATTACTTACTCATGATTAAGAATTAATTTTCACATCATTTATAACTGATGAGCTATGGGCCTAATTCACAATACATCAACAATACATTAGGTAAACATTCACTAATGTTTTGTTCGTGAATATTTAATAATAGCAAACCTTTGCTTTGTTGATGACATATGACATATTTTTCTAATTTTAATAGTCAGTTATAACATATATTTATTTTAAATGACATTTTTACTAATGATTTGTTAATGAATAATTTATAAAGGTAACCAATGATTTAAAAATGGTTTACAACATATTTGTAATATATCAGGTAAACAATTACAAATGTATGGTCATGTTTAGACAAGGATTTCTTCATCATTTACTAATGTCTCAAATGTTACTTACTAAGTGAAATTATTATTCATTTCAGAAGCTAATTTAATCTTAAACTAACATTTTTCAGGGGAGTGATGAGTTTTCTTACAAGCTTAGAGCGATGATCTGAGAGATGAGCAGAGACTGAACATCTCAGTTTTATGAGATTTCAGAGTTTCTTTGTGTGTAATGTGCAGAAAGTTACAAAAGAAAGACAGCAAAATGGAAAAAATACAATAAAAATAAAAATAAGGGTTTACCCTCTCAATGTCATATGCAAATTAAATTTGGTGTCTCAGAGGTCAAAATTGAGAGCAAAGTATTTTTAAGTAAGTATCTTTAAGTATTTTTTTACCTGTCTGAAGCCCTAAGGTGTCCTTTGTCCTCTTCTTTATATCCTGTTCTTTAATTTTGAAGTTACACTTTTTGTAACCATAGAGAACAAACTAGAAACCATTTATCCGTCTTGCACCTCCTAATTTAAGACTTAAAAATGAGAGACAACAAAGAA
The DNA here is from genome assembly GCA_029783645.1 of Ctenochaetus hawaiiensis. Taxonomy (NCBI): domain Eukaryota; kingdom Metazoa; phylum Chordata; class Actinopteri; order Acanthuriformes; family Acanthuridae; genus Ctenochaetus; species Ctenochaetus hawaiiensis. The sequence continues at coordinate 17,644,841 of JAPZDY010000025.1, forward strand.
GTCTCCTGGCCAACCAAATCTTTTTCTGTCTATTTGACCTTTTCTTAGTTTCCATCATCAGCAGTTTTCAAGCATCAGCAGAGTGACAGTCAGGTGCAGAAACCACAGCTTGTTTCTTTTGTATCATGTTTCATATACAAAACCACAATTTGCTTATTATCAAGCATATAGCAAGGATGCAGAGGTCTCAGTCTGCCTATTAAGAGAAACCACAACTTGCCACAGAGACTGAAGCTCGCTGTGAAGGCAACAGACTTCCTGCTGAAACCTAGATTAGGTGAAGAGGAACAAGAGTTTATTCAAGGATAACCTCTGCCTCATTTTTTTCATGCTTTGGTTAAATTTCCAAATTGATTTAAATTACTACAAAGAATTAAAAGAGAGTTTTGCTTTATAAGTCAGACATGTAGAAGATTGATTTTCTCAACAATATAAATAGCAGAGACTCAGTTTTAATGGGAACAAATAAACTGTCTCACATGGGCCCTGGTTTTCCTCCCCACACTGCTTTGCTCATGTCTTTATCACTGCCTGATATGAGAGAGAAATGAGGGTTAATGTAACATCATCAATAATTGTGACTGCATTGGTTTTGCTTGTTGTCAAATCGTACTTTAATCCCAATGCAAATCTACCAACCATGTTGAATTTTATAAAAATAAAAGATTCTCTAAGGTTAATGACAAATAAGTTTGACTGATTTCATTAGCTGTATTTAGCTTTTAATAAAACACAGACACCATTTACTACAATAAGAGAAAGTCAATTTTATTATGGGTCAAAATTTACCCAAAACAGTTTACTAAACACCTCTTTTCATTCATACACTTCCCTCAGTTTTAGCACTTCTAAAACTAATTTTCTCTATTTTAATTGTTTTTATTTTTGTTACTGCAACACCATGTGATTTTGCATTATTACTGCTTTTGTTTAATACTGATTTAATTGAAGCAAGCTATGTAAACAGAATAAATGTTGCAGCATCAGCAATCAAAACAAGCCATTTAACAGCTTAGAACAATGTTGAAAACAGTGACATTTTTATACGTCTCAAATACTGTTTATTTTTCAAAGATATGAGACAGATCACTGCAGTTTCTGTTCCCAAATTTGTTATACTCATGGAAACCGTTATGTTATTAATACAAATGATAATCACTCTTCAGTTGTTAGAGGAGACAAACGATGCTTTAGCAACCAGTCATATTGTGTCAAGTCTTACATTTACTTGGTTGGGGCTTTAAATGTAACACATCAAATACAAGCAGCAGTAGATGCGGCCTCTTCTCAGCCTCCTCTGTGGATTTAAATACAAGCAAAAAGACAACCAACAATGTAAATGTTACTTTTCACTTTTTGTTCTTGGATTGTTTTTTATGCTTCATTAGCACACAGTGGAAAGATGCAGAGAACACAAAGGGAGAGACATGCAACAGAGTTCAGGAGCTGGACCTTCAGTCAAGACCAGAACCACATGTTGTCCTTATGTTGTGGTGACCTGTGGAGACTCCGCAACAACATGTATGACAGCGTTACAGCATAAGGCATCATCAGAGTTCACAAGAAAGTGTTTCCTGTCCCACAGTCCTCCTCTCTGAAAGATGTAGAGCAAGTGGTTCACTTGAGGAGCGCTTACGTGTTGTTCAGCTGAGAATAAAGAGAGTTGAACATGTTACATTACAAAACAACATTATACAATTTAATCCTAATAATTTGCATATATCATTTCATGCAACAGTTCAAATTATATTTCAATCTTTTTTCCTGCATGGTTTTGGTTGTTGCATAACTGAAACTCTCCAAATTTGGTATATTATTAAAATAGACAGCTGAGCTCTGAATTTAAACTTACTTTTTCATGGTTTTTTGTTTCATTTGTTTTCAATTAGGTGCTTAACTTGACTAGATTTTTAATAGATTTAAAGCTCATCCATTTCGAGAATCCTACAGTGTGTGGGGTAATCACAGAGTTTATATACACCCATATAGGTCAGAAAATACATTAAATTATGTAGATAAAGTACAAAAATGCACATCATTTGATTAAAAAATGCACAGCAAAGAAAAAAACTGGACCAAACCAAACTGTTCCTCTGACGTTTTTTAAAGAGAGTGCTGTGAGCTACAAAGTGTCATACCTGATGTGGCTTTTTCCTCCCGGTCAGTGGCGAGGTTGCTGCAGTAAAGTGTAAACAACTTTGCAAGAATCCTTTGGCTTTCTATCACCGCCCAGTGGCAGGTTGTGGACCTGCACCTGGTCCCCACTGAACCAGCATCAACAACAAACAGAAACCATATGAGTTCATCTCGACATCTGACTCAGATCAAATCATGAAAAAAACAGGTCTTTATTTAGCTCCAGAACCATAAAATTCAAAACTGGGATGAGAAATTTATTGTGCTCTCATAAACAGGAGAAGGTGTTGGATATCACAGACAAAAGACAGCAGACAGAAGGAAAGACAAGGAGTGGAAAGTATAGATGACAGGAAGATAAAGAAGAAAGAATAAGGGCCAGTGCAGCTGTAAAATAAAATCTGTGACATACAAGACATGAAACAGTGGATTTCTGCTGTGGTCAACAGCTCTGTTCTGGACACAGATGGTTTAGATAGGAGACAGAGAATCCCAGAATGTTACCGAAGGAGAAGAAACAGGCAGAGAGAGCAGGTCAGAGGAGGAGAGGAGGTGAGAGAGAGATGAACAGAGACGTTTGTACCTGGATAACTTGGAATAGTGGACAGTGATGTAGTTGGGGGCGGGGCTGTGGCTTTCAACTTCTGTGATTGGCGGCGCATCCTTTAGAGGAACAATGGCAGGGTGGGAGCTGTCGCTCAAATCTTCTGGCTCCTCCTGCACGCGCACACACACACACACACACACACACACACACACACACACAATCACACAAATACAGCAGAAATTTTGATTATTCAAAGTCATTTTCCAGAGTTTTACAAGACTCAAACTGTGTACTGAGTTGTGTACCGGAATGTCGGACATCTTGCCCTTCCTCACCGGAAAGGTCTGCTGGGCTGACTCATAGAACATGGTGTCAGCTGTCAGTGACGGACGCTGGGGTCACACACACAACACACAACAAGGAACAGTGTAAGACTGAGGGTCATTCGAGTGGCACAGTGATGAAACTATTGCAGGATGTTGCATCATTTGAAAGCATTTTTGGAACAGGCAATTACAGATGAAAACAAAACCTGAGGATGTCAGGTACATTAGACAAATTAAAAATGATAGAACGATATTTACTGTACCTTGTTTGCTACTTCTCCAGACTCCATGTCCACTCTGTGCATGTTCTTACTAAGACGACACAGAACAATATGAAAATCTAATCAAGTAATGATTCCTGTAAAAAAAAATAATACAAATAAATGATGAAATTGGCCATTTTAAGAATGACTTCCTACAAAAAATCCAATGTCACCTGATCATAATGGCCACTGTCAGAGTGATGAGTCCAGCAGACACGCCTACTGCTGATGCCAAGGCGATGACCTTAAGACGACCTGCCAGAAGGAGGATAATTTTATCACTATCAGCAAGACTACAAACAAGAACTGAAAGGGGAATAGGGTTTACATGAGGAGGAATAAAAATAGAAGTGCAGCAAACTAAAAAAGATCAACGGACAAAAATAGAAAGAGAGAAAGTGAGGAATGGGGAAAGAGTTGTGCATCATTTGCAGGCGTCTAGACTCGAGACTTGTGTTTCCAGTTCTGACTTCCAAACCTAACTCCACTTCTTTAGCTGTCTAGACTCAAATAGTAGTTTTCCACAACACCTCATCACCCCTTCCTCTCCCCTCATAGCGAGAGGGTTTTACATGACTCACCGTGACTCACAGAAAAAACAGTCAGAAACCATGAGGCCATACACAATAAAGACTGGAGCCTGGACCTCATGCTGCAAACAGTGACAGGGGAGGTTTCATCACTCATCATTTCAAACTCACAGAAATCTATCCAAACATCCCCGGTGCTAAAATCTACAGGGAAACACTTCAAACCCTTCTCTCTTCATTGTATGAGATAATCAGAAACATAGATGTAAAAATGGGGCCGGGGTGTTTCACTAAGCTTATCAGTGACACCTCATCTCTTCCATCCCACCTCTGAAAGTAACAATGGCGTGCACAATGAGGGAAAAAAGAGGAAAAATCTTGGTACAACTCACTGAAAGTGGAGGCAATCACTAAAGGCCTTTTGACTCAGAGTTAACGTAACTCTGACACCTTCAGCACTCATAAAAACACCACATAAAAAAATAATTTGTAATATTTCTTTGTCTTGAAGGTTGTTATGCTGTTAAAGAGCTCATAGTGAGGGGGCTCATTATTCTTCTTGCAAGGGTCAAAACTTTCATTGTTAAGTAATCCATTACATTTTCATAGAGAGAGTTTCCAGTTTTTCGCCTTCTCTTGCCGGCTGATTTAAGTTATTGGCAGATAACCACTATATTGACATTGTTTTTTATTTTTGTCAATTTTGATGGTCTGTCTACATTTTGAAAGTTATTTCCATGAAAAAATCCTCTATTGGTATTTATTTCCCAAAAGTTTACAGTCATGCAGTCAGAGGCTGAGTTTGGGATAAGTTTAGGCATTGTTCGAGCTAAATGCTAACATCAACATGCTAACATACTCCTAATGATAATGCTCGCATGCCTGTTTAGCATGTATGATATTTGCTGTATTCAGCATAGCATCTTTGTTTAGCATGTGAGCATGCTAATTTGTTAATTAGCACTGAATACAAAGGACAGCTGAGGCTGATGGGAAATTGATCAGTTTTGCAGGTATTTGATTACACATCAAAGTAATGGACAAATTAAAAAATATAACCTATTGATGACAATAAATTATTATTGTTTAATCTCAAGATGTGAAAGAATGTTTCAAGGCAATCTGTGTGACAGCTGTTGAATTAATCGCTCCCTGGAAGCGCACTAACAGAAAA
>JAPZDY010000025.1:17651673-17688935 GCA_029783645.1 Ctenochaetus hawaiiensis
TCAGGAACACAAGTAGAGTCAAAGCGTGAAAAATCACCCCTTTGATCACTTCCTCCTCAGTCCTCATGATAGAGCTCTCTCATTATAACAAAAGTTTCAAATAGATTTGTTGCCCAATCAGTTTGACCCAGACTAACCTTTGACGGATTTACACAACAAGGCCAAAGATAGAGACACACATCCAGACATAACATGGGTTTAGAGGAGTTTTTTTTTTCTCTCAATATTAAAGTCAGATCTAAAAACACGATTTCCTTTTTTTAGATGTGCGAGTGTGTAAGTTTGGCATAGACACCCTGCCAGTGATAACGATAAAACATCATATGAGCTTACAGGTGACGTTGAGTAGAAGTGGCTTGGAGCGGTCTGTTCCCAGAGAGTTACGTGCTACACAGAAGTACTCTCCTCTGTCTGTGTATTTGAGGTGGGACAGCTGGAGTTGAGGCCTGAAACTGTCTGGGATGCTGCCACTGTTCATGTCTAGAGAGCACACAAAGACTCATGTAAAGATCAGTGCACACATACATTAAAAATCAGTACTGCACTTAAAAATAATTGTTTTTGCTCATACTTGTAACACAGCCAGTGAATGTGTGCACTGAAGAAAAAGAGTCATTAAATGCTGGCTGTACCTTTGAACCATGCAAAGCTCTCAACAGGTGGAGCTGCATCACTACTGCAGGTCAGAGTGATGGACCCCCCCTCTGACACCTCCCCCGCTGGGAACACTGATATGGAGGTGGTGTGAGGAGAGTCTGGAAAGAAAAAGGCAATATAAGAGGAAAAAAGGGAAAAAGAGAAAAGTATAATGAGAGTGGAGATATGATATCCAAATGACTAAATTAGCATCAAATTTGTTTTATTGATTTAACATTTTTCATAGCCTAAAGCAGGCATGTTCAAACTGAAAAATATTCTTCTATCCTGACAGTATTGCATCCAGACAATAAAACACATCGATGAACTATAAGTCCTTGTATCCAACAAATGGACCTCTAAAGGCCTGTTAATATAAATTTCTGTCCTGGTCTCCATGACTGGTTGATCAGTTGATGGGTTGATACTCACGTCCCAGGTCCAGGGAGACAGATGGTGATTGGACGTTCTGTGGTGGGATTGGTCGACAGGTGTACGCTCCAGCATGCTGTTGGTCAAAGCGGTTTATAATCATCCACTTCTCATAGGAGCCAAGGTTTAGTCCGTTCCTGTGTGCAGAGCATCATTTCATATCTACAGGGCAGCATTTTGTGGTTTTTAAATATTAGCTACAGTATTTACCCCAAACTGCGGTCTGGATGACCATCTGTAACACCCACCTGTAAAGCGCAAGGCTCCTTCCTGGAGCAGCACATCCTCTGGCCTGGCAACCTACAAACACAGTCTCTCCAAAGCCAAACATGTTGGCGGGCCTTGCGGGATGCACCTGAACCTGGAGGTCTGAAATACACACACACGCACACACATTCATACAATACACAAAAGCACTGGCTGCATGAGTCCACTGCAGCAGTTTTAGTTTGCATGGACCAACCTGTGACAGCGAGAGTGATGGTGTTTGGGGAGGTCCATCTTCCCAGCGGTTGGTCTGTCTCAAACCTGAAGTGGTAATCGCCTGCATCACTCAGCTTCACCCCCCGAATCTGAACTGAACAGCTGGAGTAGCTGCCTCCAATATAGCTGAAACACATAACTCAATTTATTATATTCCTGCAACATTTCACATTAACAAACGTGTCAGCTTTCAGAAATCTCCCTGCTTTTCTCCTACCGTGTGCGTCCTCGGTAAGACAGGCTAATCTGGTTCGAGTCAGTGTGGTGACTGAACTCCCTGTGGCCTTCTGCAGACACACGGAACCACATGACCCGCTTCACAGTGTGACCTGTGAGGACCACAGCAAGGGCTTACATTCAAAGACACCCAGAGTAACAAAAGCAAAGATGTATCACTGCATTGAAAATAATTAAGAGTTGAGATAATGCATTTGCAAGGCTTTATGTGTTTGAGTTCACCTCAATGGTTTGGAACTCAGAGACCTGCAAGATTCAGAGCATTTTGTGGCTCTATTTTAGTGATTATAGATTTTTTTGGCTTTTGCTTTAAAAAAAAAAATTAAGTGACAAAATAGAGGGTTTATACACTGATTTAATACCTGATGGGTAATCATAGCGGCAGGGCAGAGTGACAGTTGTTCCCGCCCACACACAGATCTCCCTCCTGGAAAACGTCACACTCCACCTGCTCTGGATTCCTGCAGGACAATTTAAAGAAACAAACATGCAAAACCAAAAAGAGCCAAAAAACACAAGTGAGACAAGATCATTCACTTGTACACAGATTTAAAAAGTAGACAGTACATATTCAAACAAAACCATACATGTGTCATTTTCTACATTAAAACTTAGTGAAGAAGAGCTGGATGAAGAGCATCTGTGCACTCTGTTTTCTCAAAAGATTTCTTCGTATTTTTTATTCCAGAATCAGCTTAGTTAACATAAAAAATAAACATCCATAGCTACTAGCTTTCACTTCCACAGATGACTTGCCATTTAAAAATAGGCTACCAGAGGTTTAGGGATTACATACTTGAGGACTTAAATAAAGTGCAAATTTTAACTGCTCACAAGTCAAAGTTTTCCTTCAGTGAGGCTCCACAGAGACAAACTTGTCAAACCACAGCTCTGATCAGCTCAGAGAGTGACACATAAAACTGTGGCAGTGAGAATGAGCCCTGATGTGCAGCCATAGTGTCGTCCTGTGCTGCTAACTGCCTGCCTGGCTGACTACCTTGCACAAAAGGCAATCAATACTTATAAATAACTGGAGCGTAAAGGCAAGGGCACCTGACTGCAAGACCTCATGTGCATAATAGAGCCAATAAGTCAGGCATTTATTTTTAACAATTTTTTTAAAGTATATGGACACATTTATTATATTTCTTGAATACAGTAATAATATCTGATAATTACAGAACCCACCAGTTCTTCTTATACTCTGAAGTTATGAAAATATTTGTATTTAATTTTTTTGTTTAGTATTTTGGCTCATTTTGAAAACAAGTTGTGATTTTAAATGCACTCTTGTTTTTTTTTCTTACCTGGTATAGCTGTAAGGATGGTGCCTAGAACTAAAGCACCTGCCAACATCTCCGCTGACACGAGCCCTTTGTTATAATGTCACCAGAGGAGGAGAAAAGCACAGAGAGACAAAGAAGTGAACAAAACATTTATCAGGGATGAGCAGCAGCCAGATGGTTACAAGTGAGGAACTCACCTCTTAAAGTATCTTCATTCGGCTCAGGCGGTCAAACAGATCAGGGTTTGAAGGATGCGTTCCATCCAAGCAGCGGTGAAGGTGGTTTTATTGGAGCAGTGAGAGTTGCATGGTGATCAGAATCAGGTGGTAGGAGAAGGGAGGAGGAGAGGAAGGGGTAGAATGAGGAGGATGCGAAAGAGGAAGTAGTTTTTTTTTTTTTTAATATCCCAGCCGCTGGTGGTTCATCTTTAAACATTTCAACCATTTCTCCTTTGAGTTTTTTAAACTTCTTCCTTTGAGTCTGTTTCAAGTCTCATCAGTGTGATGAGTCTGGTTTCGTGTGACATCCATGTGATCATTTCACTTTTGCAATCACCTCCTCTTACTGAAGGTCATTGACCTGTAGTCAGTGAAATACTGTACATATTAAAACAATCTCACATAATGGCAAAAGATCCAGTGTTGCTTTTCCTAAAAGTGTCTCCAAGCAGCATTAATTAGGCATTCAAATTAATTAGGCATCAAATGTCTTAAAACGACTACATCTTTGTTTTCTATTTTGTTTTGGTCACCTGCCACTAACTTCTGCGGTAACATCAGTCACATGGTAAGGAGGAAGTTCACTTCACAAGTTAACAAAAGTTCAACTTTTCAGACATGACCACATCTACATACTTTTCTGACAGAGCCAGTCAGATAGATTTTGACTCAGTATGGTGGCTATTTAATGCTGAAATAATTAAACCCTATGATCCCACACCACTTGCATCATCAAAATTTCATCCTTTTTTTCCCTTGTCTTGATAATGCAACCTCTAGTGGCAGAAATGAGGTATTGATGTTAAATGCAATTCAATGCAAAATCCTAGCTAATTGTGTGTATGTGCGTGTAATTGTGCTCTTTTTTTGCAAGGAAGATACAGTGAATTTATCAGAGCTTTTGTTTTGCTGAAAAAAGACGCCTGTGACAGGTAGAGACACTGATGAGGATGGGCAGAGAAGATTTAAACATTAAAGTTGTGGGTTATAATATCAAAAACAATGGGCTGAAAGATGCAAAAATGCTTCATGGAGCTGAGAGGAAATGCAGTCAGATGATCATTTTCTGTGAGTTCATCTCTACAAGCAACACTTTTTAAAATAGGCCATTTATCTATTTGATTTATTGTTTATATAAAACCAATGTAAGTGCAGCTTTAAATGAATATTGACTCTGATCCACAGACATTAAAAAGTGATCACATCCACACTTTAAAGGCGCTCTACTCTGTCTTCACTTTACTCCGACAATGTCACAACATTGCCACAAACTTTGACCGTCAAAATTGACTGATGTTTAAAAGACAAGCATTTACGGTTCATTTGTAAAATGAATTCAGGCCTGTTGGCGTACATTAATATACATAAGTCAAGCAGACATGGACTCAGCAGCCCAGATGTCCTCTCATCCAGTGCTCTAATTGAGAATTGTTGGCACAGAAAAACTACCCACAACCAGACGCGGGGAGGTTCAAGACCTCTCAGTCAACTGTGTCCACTTAGCCTGATGAGTCTAAATGACTTTAACATCCCACCCTGCCACATCTTGGCCAATAGATGTCAGTTTAGCGTCACGGCTCGGCCAATTGGCTACTTAGCCCAGCTTTGACCCAGGAGTAATGATGATGTACAGTTTAACATTTCAGTCAATCTCTATTCAAAGACATCCAAGTCAGAGAATGAAGAGAGAGTTAACTTCAAGGTTAAGGAGATGATGTCTTGATCAACATCTGGGAATGAATGCGGATGTTTCGCTTATTAAATGTCAAATATGATTGGGGCAGTGACATGAGGGATCAGTACTGACATAAGGCTACATGAAGATGTATATCCGAGTTATATCCTGTAGGATTATTATATCCACAGGCCTCTTTTTTTGTTGGTCCTCACTTGAAAATATCAGTCATATAAGTAGTTTTAAGAGTTTTAGGTTTATAGGAAAGACTCAATCGGTTCCTGCTGCCTTTTAAAAAACAGAACTTTTTCAAGAACATTTTTTGGGCATTTTCACTTTTATAAGGTAGAACAACAGACTTAGACAGTGAGGAGAGGAAGATAGCCCCACAGCTGGAGTTGGAACCGTGGATGCTGCAGTCATGTGGTAGCTGATGTGAATTTACCATTAAGCTATCAGGAGGCCCTCTAAAAATAAATAACTGTTCAATGGGCCTGTATGATGTTTGATGGGGAATCTGAACTCAACTTTAAACAGCAATCCTAATAAAGAACAGAAATTCTCTGGTTGGGAAAGTTACCTTCAAAATATTCTCAAAATCCTCAGGATATGAGGTTAAATGAACAATATATTCCAGTTCACAGATTGCTATGTTGGATTATGGGTTGGGACCCAAAATGGGTCGCAGGCCCTCTTCTAGCAACTCCACATGACAAGAACGCTCGTATGATTTAATGATCTTGGATCCCAGGGAAAAAAAAAAGTCATTTTTGGTCCCTGGCTGAAAAGTTTTAAGAACCTTCCCCCTTCAAATACTGTCTGTATTATGTTGAGTAAGAAGAGTGGTGGGCTTTGAGCTTAACCTGTAACCACAGAATGACTTCAAAAGGATCACGGCACACTAATAGGTCAAAGCCTGATGTAATCTTAATCGAAAACAGAGCAGACTAAACCAATGAAGAGAACCAGATGGATGGAGCTAGATTAAGTGTGACTGACCACAAACAGAGAGAGAAAGAGGGTGAGAGAGGGAGGAATGAGAAAGTTTGAAGGGGACAGTAAAGACGAGGGGGGAAAGAGAGACAAAAACACGATGAGGTAAGGTTGCTAAGAGGGAAAGAAAGAAAAAGGGAGACAGAAGATGAAGCAAGAGGAGCAGATGAAGTTGAGAGGAAAAGCAGGGAGACAGAATAAAAAGAGGGGAAATGTTTTAAAGATAAATGTTTGGTTTGTCAAAGGAGAGAAAAAGAGGAAGAGAAATGGGCAAGAAAGAAGTGAAAGGGAGCAACAGACAAATGTATGACAGCATATCAAATCCTCACGGTAGGTTAAGGTATCCATCCACTGACCGCAGCCTCCAGGCCAGATGAAGTGTGAGCGTCTGGTGGTCAGACTGGACCTGAAGATTTTCCGCTGTTGCAAAACACTTCCTGCCTGCTGTTTTCATGTAATGTGACCACTCACAGTTTGCTCCCCTGCCATACTTTAAGTTGTACAATATGTTATTTCTATGTTACTGCGTATGCCCACAGATTAGACTCTTGGCTCTCTAGGCTCTCCAGCCTTGGACAGACTCCACATAAGCAAATAATGATTGGACTGTCCAACATGTGTTAGTCTTCAGTTTGAGTGGTGCTCTCCACGGGGGAAGTCAGGGCAAGAATGACGATGATCAGAGCTACAATCATATCTGACAAGCTGATGTGTTGTTCCCGTGCTGTCTTTTAGGAGCTCCACTTGATGACTTGATGAGCGGGATTTTGGCCAAAACAATCACTGAACCGACAGGGAATTAAATAAGAAATCAAATGAAAGAAGGAGAAAGAAGGAGACTCTTCTTTGTTTAACCGATACAACTAATCAGTGAAACACACAATGTATTTAGACACTTAGACACTTGACTTTAATAAATAAGCCAAACCAAGCACTTGATGAATTCTTAAAACTCCTAAATCTTTGAAATCTATTGAAGCCCTATTAAATTTACCCTGGTTTTGCTCATTCCTGCCCCATTCACAAACTCTGCTGCAGGCTCAGATTTCTGCTCCTTGTCTGCCAGAGACCTGTCTGTGGCTGCTGTGGTATTCCACGCTGAATGAGTCATGTCTGGTGGTTATTATGGGCAGGCGTTTGGCTCCCCCCATCTCTCACCCCGTCTAGTGGCAGCAGACAAAATTACATCTTTTGTTGAGCCTCATCCAACCGAGCTGACGAAGATGAGCCTCTCAGTTAACCAGGCAAGAGGAGTCAGGACACATTTTTGGTTCGTGGTGTAAGAGGACATTTTTATTAAGGTTTTATTGAAGCCAAAACAAAAGAAAGATTAATACCTGTAACTCTGGCTCAAGAAATGTCCTTAGTCTGCTATGCAAACGTCTGAGCTGTGAAGACGTATTGATTTAGGTATTTGACCAGCAATGTCTCAGATATTATGGTTATAATTACTCTGTTTGTTACCTCTTGGGTCAGTTAAGATGTGTCAGAGATGTGTTTTTTATGTTGTTGATTCATATTTTAAAGATCTCTCTTTAAACACGTGGCTGGATGAAGAGAAATAAATATTTAGTGAACCGACTGACTTGCTTAAAAGCCTGCAATCCAAGAAAAAAAAGTGTTTAATTCAGCAAAGAAACACACAATCATAACAAGACTGGCTTACCTTTTTCTCATCCCATTTCAACCATGCAGGATTAATAATGGATTAGTCATTATTTTCTTTAATATTTTATTATTTTCTGAAGTAGTAAAACACTCAGGACAGGTTGGAGGAAACATTGTGATCTTAAGCTCTGGGTGGAGGGTTTATGTTCTATTGCTTCCCATTAAACTGTGTCTCCATCCTTTTAGACTAAAATATATTAAATTCAACCTAATCTAATCTAAAAGGATGGAGACAGCCCTTTGGAGGGCAACTCAACATGAATCTGAGCTTCTAGCTTAAAAAGGAATATTAAAGGAATAGTTGACTATTTTGGCAGAGATAGACAGGAGGATTGATTCCACTCTCACCTCTGTTTAGTAAATATGATGCTGATTAGCAGCCTGTTAGTTTACCTTGGCATAAAGACTGAAAACAGGAAAACAGCCTGTTTGGCTTAGTGCACTGCAGTGATGTCAACACTAGCACGTCTGAAGCTCGGTAATAAACACTACAGTTATGTCTCAGTACACCTTCCAGTGACCTCCTGGAGTTTTGCTGTAACTGTTCGGATGTCAGGAAATAATTGCCCTGCCAGGTCTGTGCACACAGTGACCCCCTGTGATACCACAAGATGTCAGCTTACATGTAGGATTTGTACAGATTTAACAAAGGAGACTTAATGTCCTAAGAAATGAACTTTAGAAGTTCTGGTAGATAGATTTAGTTTGGACAGAACCAGGCTTGGACCAGGCTGTAGTTTCACATTTACCAGCATACAGACTTAAATAAACCCATCGTCTTGTTTAAATCTCTGTGAGGAAGTGAAAGTTCCAAACTATCCCTTTTATACTTAATTATGTTGACAGCTTTCTTCCACTTTATCCAGATATTGTAATAAACATGACCACATATTACACATTACACATTATTACACATATTCAGAGAGAAAATGTGAGGACAAGACGAGCACACCTTGTTCACCCCCAGAACACTATCCAGATTTTCCCAGCTGGGGATCCTGATCTCAGCATTCAGTGGCACAAACTTCCGACCAAGAGCCAAGTGACTCTGTGTCTGCCTCTCATTTTCTCTGTGTGTGTGTATGTCTTCAGTTTAAAGATATGAATAAAAGCCATTTCCTGGTTAAAACTGAGAGAGAACATGTGTGTCTTGTCTATGTATGTGAGAGCGAGGCAGTGTGTGGGAGTCTGTGTGTGTGTGTGTTCTCGGTGTGCTTTGTGTGTCTCTGATGGTTTTACCATGTGCACAGTCCCTGTATGGGGCTGAATGAAGTCGGATATGAAGGAAGCTGTCAGGACTGGGCTACTGTCGGAAACCCTCATCTGTTACCTCCTCCTCCTCATCCTCTTCATCCTACTTTTAAGACATCCAGGTTATATGTATTGTCATCAAGTAGGTATGTTATATATAATTTTAATGTTACAATGTATCATTTGGCAAAAGTTAAAAATGCAGTTTTTTCTGACCACTAATTCAAATTTTTTATGTTGCTGTTTTTTTTTTATCTCTGCGAAGACAATAGATTGTTAAAAAAGGGACACACCATTTACTTTCATTTGCTTTACCTACTATCAGACACTAATGAGACAACAAAGCTCATAAAGGATGAATAAAATTATTTGCAATGTTGTAATTCCTCAAAAGAGAACAAAGCAAACTGGTCTTGAACAAAAATTGTGAAATAATCACATTTTCTGTCACTAGCTTTCCCTTAATTTGTAAAATAGCCTTTTTTTTTCCTGTAGTGCCACTTCTGTTAAGTGTTAGATTTTAAAAACATTATGTCCACTAGAGGGTGAATCCTCACAATATGACGGGAGTTCCTCTTCAGGCATGCTAAGGTCGGGGTGTTTAGAAATACTAACTCCGCTATGATGGAGTTTTTGTCAGGCAATTTTCATACATAAAAAGTAAAGACAAACTCTGAAAGGAGTCCAATAGCTCATCTCCTCTTTCTTACTCATTCAAAAGTTCTCAATCTGTCAATCACAGACTTCATGCCCTGCCCACCATCACTGCTTGACCTATGAAAGAGCAGTGATGGTTCTGTGATTTTTCCCAGCAAGCCTTGTTAAGATGCTGAAAAAACTCCACACCCTCTTCACTCCACAATTTGAATCCATCATTAAGAATGACACAGGGGCAACTATTAAAAAGGTTTGAATTTTACAAATCTAAGTTGAATTTTAATGAAAAGGTAAATCAGTCTGATTAAATTTAGTTTCACTTTATGTTTTTCCACCTTGTCATCAATGGCCCACCTGTCGTGGCTCTGAGCCCCCCAGAGATGCCCCACCGTGTGAGATCCACTGCATGACAGGACACATTGGAGAGCCTTGCATGTTCGAGTTTCAGTCAGATCCAGACTCAGCTGAGGAGGCCAGCAAATGTACCAGTATGTTAGGTGTGTAGTTCAGCATCTTTTCTTTGTTTGTGATACTTGTCAGCTTGTTAGCTTGTAGCTGACAGTGGCTGACACACAGCGGTTAAAACACATGCAATAATATCTGTTATGATGTTACAGTGTCCTCGAGTCTTGATAGTCATCCAAGTTTGCCTGGAAACTGACTCTTTTGCTGTGGAAGTGTTTACAGATTAGACAGCAGTTGGCTTTTGAATTTGTACAAAATCTATTTTGACTGATCTAAAAGTAAATCTCGGATTTGAGCAACTGCACAGACATCCCACCTTTCAGCCGAGGAATGTGAAAACATTTCTATTATAGTGACAAACCTTGTACAGATATGATTCAATAGTAAAGCCTGACAATTCAGGGGATATAAACATGAAAAAAAAAATTTAACTTGAGAGTATGTGACATGAGGTTTGAAAGGTGTGAGGCTCGAAATGAGCTTTTGATCACAGCTGAATATAATGTAAAGTTTGTGGGAGGTCACTGAGCAACAAATCAAATGTTGAGTTTCTGAAGAGTAGACTCAACTCCATCGTTATTAAAAAATTCACTCATTGTCAGAGAGGTTGCGTTGGTCACTTTAAACATTGCAGTCTTTTGGCAAATCCAGAATATCGGAAAATTGACTTCAAACTTTGGGTTGGTACAAAGGGGGGAGAAATCAGATTTGGATAGTGTCCAGTCCGACCCTGGCAGTCCTCGGTTACACCCCTGGTTTTACGTCGCACACATGGAACAAGCTCGGCCCAGGACTTTCCTGCAATCCCAGCCCCAATCCTAACCTTAACCCAAACCCTATAATTAGTTTTTTTTTGTTGAAAGAAAATGGTCCACACAAGTCATTTTCTGGTAATTGACTGCAAGGAGAGTTTAAATGGTCACAGACACACACAGTCAGCCTGTATGCATGCACACACACATAAACACAGTTACGCATAGACACAGTGGTCGTGCAGCTGCGGGATGTGTGATAATGAGACAATCCTTGGAGGGACTCATCTGGACTGTGTTATATCATTTCCCTGGAAACTATCCACAGCTCTAAAATAGGAGTGTTTGCTCCTAGTCAGCTGCAGAATGATGTCATCCAATATAATTCCTACAATCAAAGAGAAAAAAAAAAGATATTTGATGACATGTGAATGTGCAAATAACAGTGGTTTTCTTAAATAAGGGGATTCTTGTGGTGCAGACTAATTCTGAGCTCTGTCTGCAGCTAATGTTTGTCCACATAAACAGAAAAACTTGTTGCTTGAGCCTTTGCACCTGTCTCTCATTTTCAAGTGGATGAACAACTAAAAAAAACAGGGAAAATCTTTCCTTTTGCGATGCAAAACACACAATCAGTCTGTTTTCCTATTCCTGTGTTCCTGTTGCTTTATTGACCCCGACACCAACCGGAGTTAAAAGTGTCAAAAGTGTAAAATATACTTAATATACTTAAAAAAAAGTTAACCTGAGTCCTGAGGTATTTCACAGGGTTCTCCAGGTGTTCCACTTTTCTAATGAGTTTCACTGAGCTACTGACTTCATAGCACTCACTAGGTGTCCCCCCCTGCTGTGGTTTGTATTACTAACTCCACATCTGGATGGGGCAGTTTTACAGTACATTTATAGTTTTACAGTAGAACCATATGCAGACAAAATACTTATAATTGCACACATCAGTAGAAAGACCTTAATTTTGATATTTCTGCTACTTATCTGTCATATTTTTTGTATTATCTGGTTAGGAAACTGCTGGTTTGTTGGTTTTAAAGTCTGAATAATGAGGTTCTTCTGTCATTTTTTTCTGACTGGGAGGATGTGAATCAATATGAATGTGAGCGTGACCGTGTCACTCTCGCCTTAAAAGAGCCTCAGATTGGCTCAGGTCTGGTCTGTTTCCCGAGCAATAGCTTTATTAAAGACTGCATCTGTGTGTGTGTGTGTGTGTGTGTGTGTGTGTGTGTGTGCGCGAATGCGTGTGTGTGTGTGGTTTACTAGCCGGCTGCGGTGGTTCTCAGGGGACAGCCCTCTCCAGCTGCTGCTTTACAAGACTGTAACATCAAACAGACACACACATGCACAACACACACATACACACACTCTTAACACAAAGGTTAACTTCACACATCTTTTACTTCAACCCTCAGCCTCCCTTAACAAGTTCATCAAATGAACTCTTCTCCTCACTTCTTCCATTCCCAACATACCTCTGATCTTTACCCTCAGGCCTCCTGCTGTGTGTCTCCTTTTTTTTGGAATACAATGCAACATACAGCACAGTACAGCGACATTACATAGAGTTATCCTGAAAAATATATTGTTTTTTTCCTGCAATATTAATTAGTTTGGATAACAAAGACATAAATATTCCATTAGTATCAGCTCAACAGGTGTAACTCTGTATGTAACCCTGACCTTTGACCTACTGGATGACAGGCAAAAAGGGTCTCTTTACTCCCCCCTGCTGCCCTTAAAGCGAAATAATACTCTGAAGCAAGGATTGTTTTGCACTCTTCCAGGTCTAGTCTTTGAAAGTTCCTTTACTGCTGCACCACAGTAGGGCAGTCATAAAATGCAGTATGCAGTATGAAATGTTTGGACTTGACCTGATAATAAAACTGCTTTTGCACTTTAATATTTATTTGTATAACAAGCCCACTTTAGCTTTCCCTAAGTAAAACTTTGGGATGTTTAAAAGAAGTCTGCAAACCAGTCCAGTGGAAATCTGTCAGTGTTAAGTGTTTTAGCTTGTTTCTTAAGTCTTCAGTGCAGCAAGTTCTGCCACCACAGTCACATTAAAAAACCCATACCTGCTACAAGTGGAGCCTTCTGTGTGCAGTCCCTTGACTTGAGGAAGCCATTGTTACATGCGAATAAATAGTGCAGTACACTTCTTCACACTTCAGATTCTGTACAGATTAAAAAAAACAAAATATAACATGTTAATTTGTGACTTTTAGATGTGCTGTTTAACTGCTTTTTTTACCCTTACACAGAGCTTGGCTAGCCGCTCAGCCTCATGTCTAATCCTTATGCAAAGCTAAGCTAACTTGACTATTACTAGCTTCAAATTTAGCATACAGCCATGAGAGATGCATTAATGTTCTCATCTGACTCTGGTCAAGAAAGCAAATAAGCCTGTTTCTTCAGTTCATAGCCACGGTTCATCACCATAATGGTTGAAGATGTAACTGCACATCAGCATAATTGGGTGAAACAATATGTCAGCAGCATGTTCTTGCCATTGGTGACGCACTTTGTGATTTCCACAGGTGTCTCTGTGTCTTTCTTTCTAAATGCTTATTGTAGAAACTAGTTTTCAGACTCTCTGTCAGCGGGCTCTTTACCACATCCTACCCCCGTCTCTCTCTGTCATACTCTCTGCTTCCCCCTTTTTGTTTCCCCCTTCTCTTTCTCCTTTAGTGATGTGAGCTCCCTGGCATCTGAGGCAGCCAGTCATTACACCATGGAACGTAGTGGAGCCAACCAGAGCCTTAAGGGTTTGGAAAACCATAGTGTGAACCATTTTATTTATTGTTTGCCTTTCTGATGATGTCCATTTATCATCACTGACCCTGTTAACATAAGTTACTTGTTTCTCAAAGGGACCAAATTGCTGATTAAAGGCCTAAACCCAGTGAACTGCATGCAAGTTTCGAGGTTTGCGTTTGTCCCACTGCGCTCAAACTGCCCTGATGCTACATACAAGTGTGGCTCTGGAAATGATTGAAGCCAGGGTAAAACAGAGCAGAGCAGAGCAGCTTGGCCTAAGCTCATACAGGGGAAAACACATAGTCAGGAAAAACCCCACTGGTGGTAGGCAGAGATGTTTGCAGATGGAAGGAAGATGAAAAAGTGAATGAGAGGGCGATTGGGAGAGCTTAAAAAGGAAGTTAAAAATACAGAGCGAGAGGTGAGCTGGTGAGTGAGTCAGGTGGTCAAACTCGTTCCTGCCACCTCGTTAGTGGCGATGACATCACAGCTGATTTCTCTTAAAGTTTGCTACTACAGCTCCACCACTCCTCTGCTGGAGGAGAGGTAGAGCTGCTACTGGCCACAGTCTTTAACTGCAGAGCCTGGGGAGCTGCTTTTATGTTGTCAATAACTCATAAAAGTGGATAAAAATGAGGCTGGATTCACTCTGATTGGAGAGGCCTTTTTTTTGAGCTGAGTAATCACAGTTCTGATTTTTTAATATTAGTTACTCTACATCATGAATGGACTCCAGGCCAGCTGCAGCAGTCTGTATAAAACTGATTTAGTTGTGTAACAAAGCCTTTAAGAGTTCCCCTTGACAATATGTCCTTAGAGAGCTTTCACAATTGTTTATACTGTAACAAAGAGAAAATCTCACAGGTGACCAGCGGCGCTTCCAAACTGGCACTCAGTCAACTCCCTCTACCTTTGTTATGTGTCTCTCCATTCATTTTCTGTGTCCAACATTCATTCAACAGGAAACAGAGGCCTAATATTCATGAGAGGAGAGTTTTAACACAGCTCAGGGTCTGATTGGCTTCAGAAAACTGAACAGTGTCATTATTTTTCTTTTTATATCCACTGACATGAAGCAGACCTTTCACCGACGCTGGAATGAAATGCCGAGGGGAAACAAAGTGCAGAGAGCGATTTGGCTCGTTTTGGTATATTCTACACACATAATTAACATAATTTACTGTGAGGTATATGGAAGATACAGAACTGAACTGAATACAGAAAAAATATTAATTAATTTTTGGATGTGGAAGAAAATTTAACATCCGAAGATACATTTATATTTGTTCTTTGAGGTGCTGTGGTGTAGCTACTACCCACTTAGGCAGGAGGTCACACCAAGAGTTCCCACACATTTTCATACCAAGACCCCCTAGAAAAGAGGTTAAACTGGGACCCTCCTTTTGCAAGATGTTTTTAAAAACTCCTAAGCAACACTTTGGTGAATAAAAATAATAAATAAGTGCAGTGGTTAATCCAAGTTTTATGTTTGCTGCCTCACACATGATTTAATTTTTTTTGGCGAGGAGTTCCTCATTTGTTTTGCTTTTGTCATCTGGGCTGTTTGTATGATCGTCAGATGTTTTCTTCTGGCTAAGCACCAAGGATGTATTATGGTGATCTGTATTCAGAGTTGGAGATGGGCGTCATTCATTTCAGTGAAAGTTACTCGGTGGTGTATGAAGCCCATATAGTTTAACTATTGAGTGATAAAATTACCTTGATTTCTTTTACCACCAGGCGGCCACAGTGGCTAATTTAAATTAATCCCTCCTGTCTGAAAATAAAAAAAAAGATTAAAAGTATTAATTTAATTATTGAAATAAGTCACTGTAATAATCAAATATTTAGCTGAAAAAAGCTCTTTCACTGTGTCCCCTGCATCCCTGCCAAGAATTGGAAGTCAGAGGCAATGGATTGGTGGAAAAATAGCATGTTGTTACTTATAATTAAATTCTGTTGCTGTTAATAATAATAATAATAATAATAATAATAATAATAATAATAATAATAATAATAATAATCTATTTCATTTAATGTCTGATAGTCAACAATAACAAATGACAGCAGCATATATTAAAATGTATGATTATATTTACACCTGGAAAAAAAACAAAACAAGACACTGACTTTTGCCCCAGATCCAGACAACTGAGGCTTGTGTTTGCTGTCTGTGTGCTGTTGACTTAAAGTTATGGACAAATGCTTCACTGACTCTCAGTATGTACTGCTGGGCAACACATTTTACCCTCAGTTTGCCCCGTGGAGCAGATCAGTAGCTGTTTGTAGAAACACTCAGTTTAGGTGCAAATGTATATTTATTTAAAAGTAAGAGCTCCTGTGACATTAAAACCCCCAAGGTTAAACAGCAACTCCAACATGCTGCAGTAAGAAAAGGAGCAAATTAAAAATTAAGACCAAATAATGGATTGAAAACAGACCTCCATTCCTCAGAGTTTCTTTTATTGCCCCGGTGTGTTCGCAAATGCTGCAGGATCCAAACAAACTAGAGGAGACACCCTCGTGCAGCAGGGCTCAGATTTATGACGACAGCCTTCAGACGCACTCAGACAAACGAGATAAAAGTCGCGCAGTCTTTAATTTCCCAGCATTTGTTTCATTGTTTTACAGCGTTCTGAGGGATGTCGAATCAAACAATAGCTTTTTACTATGTGTTTGAACCCAGTGCACTGCGAGCGTGTTTGTGAGAAACTCTATCATAAAACGGGATATGAACGGAAAAACTGCCTGAAAAAAAGAAAGCGAGCACGGTTTCAACTGATGTCTTCCAGTTGTGTGACCTCTCTTTCCTTCTCCGTCTTTTTTCTGTCTCCCTGCCTCTCTCGGTTTAATAAGGCCAGCTGTAGAGTCTGGCCCTCTTGGGAAACACAGTAGAGTGTGGCTGAATGAGGCTGAAATTGGGGCTAGTGGTGGTGGTGGTGGGGGTGCAAGTTGGGGGGGCGACCACTTCCGACCATTTTCCCCAATGCAATACACCATGCAGTCTGGAGCATTGGCAGGCCGCCGCCAGCTCTCTCCCCTTCGTCTTCTCTCCCTCCCTCCTTGATTTCCTTCCTTTCCATCCTACTTTTCTTCCTCTGTCTCATTTTCTCTCCTGCTTTGCACCATCCCACCTTCTTTTCTTCCCTTTCCTATTCTTCTTCCTGTTGTCCTTCTTTCTGTGCTCTCTGCCATGGAAAACAGACAGTTACTCTTGGTAATGACCCTCTCCAGACGTCTGCTTAGTGGCACCATAACAAGTCTAGAAACTCTTCCCTTTCTCCCTTTCTTCTATCACTTTCAGGACAGGCTAAAAGCGACTGTCCAAGGACTACGATGAATAGCTCAGTCCCTTGGAGCGTCTCTGCCCCTAGAGATTCCTGCTCTGTGGTACCGTATCAGGTCCAGACCTGCTTCCGAGTTTTGACAGGTCCCTGACCCACGCCAGAGCAGTTCAGCTGGGTTGGGACTGTGTGTGTATGAGTGTATGAGTGTATATGTGTCTTTGAGGTGGTGTGTGTATGTGTGTGTGTCTGTGTGAGCGGAGTTGGGCCTGCCTAAGTTGGTGGGTGTTTTTCATCAGACTAATGAATAATACGTCTGAGCTGAGAGAACAGTATCAGGCGAGAGGAGAAGAGGAGGAGAAAGCAGGGGGGAGGAGAGGGGAGGGGTAATGACTATCAGATGGTGTTCTACTACTGTGCTGCTGTCGCCACTGCTGCTGCTGCTGCTGTGTCCTCAAAGCAGAACTCCAGGCAATTTACAGTCTTATATATTTATATATTTCTCATATAAGCTATGCAACCATCATCATGAAAAGGAATAGTTTTCAAAAGTAGAAAGAGAGACTTAAGCCTGTAATATGTAACATTTCTATATTAAAATGTCTAAAAATTACATTCTCTTTGCTATTTATTTCTTCAGGTTGTGTACTGACAGTATTCCAAATGTTTCAAACAATGTTCAAAATCTGTCATTTAAAAGGATTTTAAGATATTTTAAAACAGATTTCTTTCTACTATGGCTGCTGTTTAACAATGAAAAAACAAATCCCATGATTCTGTGCTACTTCACAATGTTGTTTTTTATGAGAGACCTGCAATGGCAGAAATTACATATCATGTTTTAAGAGTATAAGTGTAGTTTAACACCTGGTACAACTAGCATCCAAGCTTCTAGACCAACTGGCTCAATCAACACATCCCAATAGACTTTTTTAGCTCAGGAGCTGGTGGAGACCAAAGCAGAGTCAAAAAATAGAGATGTGCTCAATTTGTTGTAAATGCTCCAAATGGACAGAACCAAATAAAGTCTGAATGAATACAAATGAAACTCTGCAGGGTATGCAAATAAATCAACTGCTTGCATTTGTTTTTGTTAAATATGTAATATATGTAGAGAATAGCAACATAAACAGTATTAAAAGAGTTTGTTAAATTGCCAGCAGTTTTATTAAAACAGCTTTCGTTCACACTGAGGAAGGTGGGTTGTAACTTTTATCAGTTTTTGCGGCTTCATGGCAGAAAAATGTTGAGACGACTGAGAAAATGAGTGCTGGTCAGATGGAGGTGAGCTGATATTATTTATTTCATGTATGAAATGAATCATTTATGTTATTTAAATCATAAACACACGTGTAATGAAGCATCTATCTTGAATCAAATAAATTTAAATGCTTAAATTTAGATTGTAAATTTAGTCTACTTTCAATTTAATTTTAAATATAAGTCTAATATTTTCTCGAATGACCTGTGACTGACATTCAGCATTCGCTCTTTTTCTAAATCATATTCAAAATGTTTATGTAAAATTCAGAGGTTGTGTTGTGAACTTGGGTCAACATTTTATGTAGTTTTATGTAAATGTCATCATTATTGTGCTGTTATTTTGCCATTTCCTTGTCATGCAACATTCCTCTGGTAAACGCAGCCACGTGTTATTATGCAAAGAGTAAAAGTCAACATCATACCCAGTCAAATGTCTTCTGGCCCGCAGGCAACAATTCCGAGTGAAAAGGATACTGTGTTAGACCGGCCACACACTCCTGGGAGATGCAAATCAGAGGAAGATCATGCTAATGCATGTAATGACGGGCTGCAGTGAGTGAAGCTGGTTTGAAAATGTAGTAGAGAGTAGTGGGCGGTCACAAATATACATACAGTCAGTTATAACACAGTCTGACAGTTATTAATTAAGGTATTTGGGCGTGGAACTTGCTGCTGCCATTTTTTTGCTAAATAAACATTTTAGGTAGACCTGTAATTAGATATTATATGTTTTTATAATTTTAGAAAATCAGAACAAGAGGTAGCACAGAGCCAGTTCACTCTACAGTGATTTGATCTTTAACTCTGCAATTTAAAGCTGAATGTCATCAGAGGAAGTCTATGCTGGTTTTGCTAAATACTATTATTTTCAAAAACTGCTCTGATTTTGACACTCAAAAACAACAAAGGATCACAACTGGAGTGGAAGGAAGCTCAAAAGAAAATCGTATCCAAACTCGATTGTTTACCACACACTGTCACGGTTTTCTCCTCTGAAAGAGCAATGAGCTGTTGGATTGCATTTCAGCGTTGGCCCTCAAAAGAAAAAGTTTGTTTTCGTTGGGTGATTTTGTTCTTTTAGGCACAATTTCTTTGAGACCTTTGTTATTTCCAAAACTAACATGAGTATAGGAGTAATAATATCGGTTGTTGAATCTGGGTCACTGACTGAGAGGAGCCCGGCTGTGGGAATCTGATCTACAGTAAAGGTCACTGTGGAGGACCAGGGGCACTGGTTGCATGGAAGCAGGGTGCTTTCATGAGTGACATGATGTAATGTAGATCCAGCCTGCGTCTCAGATGCTGACAGCCAGGAAACTGTTTTCAGACACATTTGATATCCAGTGACCGGATGTGTCCAAGGAGAACTGGAGGAGAGTGGAAAGAGCACAAACTATAAAACCTGACTGTTTTTCTTCTTGTTTCCATTTTATTAATAAAATGTATTCTTTGTCCATTCAAGTTGTGCAATTGTTGTTGTTCACTGCCAGCAAAGGAAATTTATTGTGAATATGCATGTCCAGCATGAGCAACTGCAGGACTGTAAACCACACAGACTCACTTATTGACTGTGCAAGCAGCAGTGTAGCACCTGCAAATGTTGCCTGATGTTATTTAACTTTTAGCAAGGTCCTAGTCTGACTCACTGGGTGTAGACTGTGAGTTAATGCTGCCATTGGGTGACTATTACTACTACTACTATTTTTATTACCACATTGTCCTCCCCGCCTACTACTTGTGTGTTACTTTTTTGCAGGGAGCCCATCTCTGCAACCTGGGCTAAGGCATCCCAAGACAACTGTGATTGGTTCAAAGAAATAAAGAACAAGTTAGTGTTTTTTTTCCCTATTAGAAGAAACAACAATAGGTGCAGCCAGACTTCCCTCTCCAGAGCCATGGAGGTGGAGCTGGCTATGAGAGACTAGAGGGGTCCAGATATTTGTTATATTATGAGGGAAATTCTCATTTCGCTCATGCTGTTTTGTTTTATTACAGTGTTTAGACATCAGCCTGCTTCCTCTACCCTGAATGCTCCAAGCTCTTCCCTTATGTACCGTAATTTACAGCAGCAACCAGCACTGGCCTCACTTCATACAGTCAATACTGTAGCATAAACACTACGACTGTGACTGAAGGGAAGAGATGGACACAGACGAGTAAAATAGAAAGAAATATGGACAGAAGAAGGAAAAAGACAGAAATAAAAAGAGAGAAAGTGATGAATGCTCACTGTAACATTGTGTAACTCTGACGGATTATTCATTGTGCTATTAGTTTTCAGCAGCAGCTTGCAGTTGCCAATCTACACAAAAGAGGCATACCAACGATGGCGGTTGGGTTTAGGGTTTTTCAATAATGCACTACTGAGGATCATAGACTTCATAGTTGAGTTTTACACAGGTTGTCAACCTTTAAACCACTGCACAGTTGAAGCAGGAAACAAAATTTAAAGGCCAGTCAGTTCCTTGGAAATGAGAGTTAAGCTGCACAATCATGGCTAATAAAATCCCAAAGACTTTAAGTAGGAAAAGCAGATTAGAGTTTGTTGGGGGCTTTGGAAAAGTTTTGGGTAAAATCTGAGGGAAAACCAGATTTTACAAACTTCTAGAACACCTCCACGCCTCAATACACATGATTAATTTGTATATGTAGCGATATAGGGAGCTGGCTTGATAGATAAATCTCTTTCCCTCTGTTCTGTCTTTCATTAGTTTGCTCCCACTCTTGTCTTTATTCCCTCCTCTGTATTCGCTCCCTTTGCTGTCTCCTCTCATTTTTGCTTCTCTTTCGGAGGAAGACAGATTATTCAAGGGATTGCACGTGAGCAAAGTAGCAGCTCCCTTACTACACAACCCTGAGCTTTTACTTTATCACCAAAACACTCCACCCAAAAAAAAATCTGAATCCCTTGAGGGCAAACTGCTTGCAGGCCTTCCAGCGTCACAGCTTATGCAGATAAAAGGCCTCGGCCATGTCTGAATAAACCCAGTTCCCAGCTTCAACCACAAGCTCAGGCTGAGCCGTCCAGCGCTGCGGCTGCCCGCCTCCCGGCCCGCTGTCCAGGAGCAAACACAGCACAGATGGAGAGGCCAAGGAAAGAAAAGAAGACACAGGGAGAAAGGCAAACTCTTACCTCACCACTCAACCCTGTCAGCTTCTTGCTGTCAAGAGTGTGGTTGAACAAAAACTTCCATTTTTGAAAACCCAACTCCCAGTCTCCTCTTCTCTTACCTCTGGCTGGCGGCCTGCTCTTAGCCAGCTTTACAAAAATATATTCACAACAAAAAAATATTTGAGACAGCACAAAGCAATTTTGACTGCTACTTAATCTGCAGGTCAACCTTTAGAAGTGCAGAGGCAGAGAGCTGTGAGAGCAGAATTAAATTTGTGCGCGAGGAAGGAAAAGAGCCGTGAACGAAACAGATGATTCGAGCGTGCAAGAGGAGTTGTGTCAAATGGGAATCTCATGCTTGTACAGATCAAAGCAGCTCGTGCTCACTTTGGCAGACTTAATCCCAGGAGTGTAAACTCAAACTGAGAACAGAGCATCACTTGTTCAAATTACCTTAAAGTGAAGGGTCATCCTGGTACACCCTTCCATCTGCTTTCAAAATAAAGGCTAGGACAGCTGTATTTTTCAATCACTAGATTGAGAAAAGAGTAGTGTTTGCTTTGCATTTAAAAAAAATTGTGACACTAGATGACTAAAATAACTTTACATTTGCTGAGACATTTTAAGTCTTCTTAAAAATAGTCACAAGCTTTATGTTATCGTAATCATTTCAGCTTTGTGTTAACTTCTTTTTCTTTGTGATTTTCTCCTTCTATTTGGTTTACTAAACCAGAGGAAAGATTTTTTTAGTTGTGGTGAATAATTTAGGAGCAACAAAAACTTTGAATAAGACATTAAACTAGTGTCAAGTTGGGGGTGTGTGCTGCTTTAGCTTGCTAGTAGATGGCAAAAATGGATAGCAACTGATCTCTTGTGTTTTCAAGAGCTCATAAATCAAAAGAGTAGAACAAAATTCAGAGAGAAATCTTAAAACGAGAGCATGGATGATCGTGATTGCACACTTGAATCTCTCCAACGTTGATTTGCAGAGAAGCACTCAGTATAGGTTTAGTCTTCTCTTAAATATTTTGTCTTTTATAATCTTCCATACGTTGTCAGATAAGTATGGAAGAAGCCAGAGTTTGTACATGTCTTTGCTGGAATTAAAAAAAACAACAAACAAACAGAAAAAAAAAAACACTTTTAAGCAGATTTAGAGTTAGTTTTAGTATTTAGTATATTTAGTATTACAAAAAACAACACTTAATCAGTGTTTGAGTTCCATTTAAAATTAGCATCCAAGAAACTGAACATGTACTCAGCAGTCATACAGAGAGAAATGTTCGTATCAGAGGCTTCTGTGGTCATTAAGGTCACTAAACCCACCCAATAAATGAGGGTGATGGAGATTCAGTTTTAGGGTGGATTTCCCCTGAAACACATCAGTGTGCAGCCAAAACAAACTCCCGTTGATGGTTTGCCTCTTGCCTCCGGTCTCTCTGGCCTGCTTCTAGACAGCAGCCGGGGGACCCTCAGCACTCAGAGGGAGGAGCAGAGGAGTCCTCCATCCCTCCCACCGGCTATAAGACCAGAGGCAGACGGAAACACTCAGACAGCAGGCACACGTGGAGCAAAGAGGCAGAGAGAGAAGGACGTTAAGAGAGAGAGAGAGAGAGAGAGAGAGAGAGAGAGAGAGAGACCAACAGAGAGCACGAGAGAGAGTCAAACTGCTGCCACAGACTGGGAGTAGTTTGTGCCACTGGGACAGAACGAGACAATTATAGAAAGAAAGGACGAAGAAAGAGGTTTAGAAAGAAGAAAAAAAGGACAAATCAACAGCTGTTTGACTTCAACGTGCAATTTTAAATTCGGCATTTGTCCAAAGGATTAACTGAAAGAAGAACTGACCTTTGGGATGTGAAGTGTTTTCTTAAAAGATAAACAAGAAGAACCTGGACCCTGAAACCACCTGAGACACAGCCGCTCTGAGGTCAAGTTGCTCAACTTGCTGGTCTTTTAACCATCACAGCATCTTACAGGCTACATCTGACTCTTCTGGCTTAAAGATTTTGCAAAGACGCAAAGTTCGGGGAAACCAGAAACTAAGAGGTGGACAGCAGCAACAGAAGTCAGAATTGAATGCGTAATTCCTGATTACAAACTTGCAAACATTTTATTGAGTGCAAGCATCCCAACAATCAACCAGTAGCTGTCAGGGCCTCATTGCGGTGAAGATGACATTTGCCATGCTGCGCACGGCGCCTCCAGCAGGCCGCTTTTTGTACGGCGACATTGCCCTCCTCTCCGAAGATGACGATGACAATGGAAGCGAAGGGTCAGGCTCTGAGGAGCGCTCCACCAACTCCTCCAACTCTGCTGCCTTCCGCCTGTCCTCTTCGTCGCCATCTGCCTTTCACATCAAGGTGAACAGGAAGAGGAAGCTGTGCGGGGGTGTAGGAGGTGGAGGCATAGATGCAGGGGCCCTAGTCGGGAGACATGGCCCCCAACGGGCCTCTCCCCCCGGGGAGGTTCGTCAGAGGACCGCAGCCAATGCCCGGGAAAGAGATCGCACCAATTCAGTCAACACAGCATTCACAGCGCTGCGCACCCTCATCCCCACCGAGCCTGCAGACAGGTACGCTGCAACATGAGCCGCAGCAGCTCATGACACTTGGTCTGATGCAAAAATATGTTCCTTAAAATAACCTTTTTCCATCTGAGAGCAAAAATAACTTGATCCTGATGTTGCTCTGGCATTTTAATCAGAATTAAATCATTTTTTTGGACAGGCCTTTAATCCAATTGAGGCAAAACTGCATTTAATCATGAGTGAATATTTTCTCTAATAGATGCGTCACAGAGGAATATTCACATTTAGAATCACTAACTACATATTCCATATATATTTTGTACCTTATTTTAAAGTCAAATTAAAAGGGCAATAATATTGTGACATTTAACGATTTTTTTTTTTTTAATTATTGTACATTTAAAAAAAATACTGTGTTTTTATTAATACCATGAATGTGGTTCTGTTTTGATGATCAGGAAGCTGTCGAAGATCGAGACGCTACGCTTGGCCAGCAGCTACATCAGTCATCTGGGGAACGTCTTGCTCCTGGGCGAGGGGCTTCACGACGGACAGCCGTGCCACGCTCCCTCACCACCGTTCTTCCACGTCAACTCCTCCCCCACCCGCGGATCTGACCAATCAGCTCAGCCGAAGCACATCTGTACTTTCTGCCTCAGCAACCAGAGGAAAATGGTGAGTGGACAAATATTAAAAATCAAAAAGCCTAAGATGTTTAAAATGGTTCTAAATAATGAGAAATAGGCAAGAAAACATTCAAAACTCTTTGTTTTCTTTGGGTGACACGAACATCTATTATAAATACTTAAGTATGAAATATAATGATTGTGGTTAGTTATTTTTAAAATGCTATAAACAGAGCACTTGAAATATTTTATCCAGAATTAAAAAACAGAAAAACATTCAGCCACAGTCTAAGACGTAGTGGTCATACTATAGAGTGAAGCTTGTTGTGGGAAAGCGTGCTGCACTTTCGGGTCAGTATGGTGTTTAAAGCTGACCTGAGATCAGTGACTGTGCCTATAAACCTGATTGGCCCTGAGGGACATTAAAAGCAGAACCTCTTTAAAGTCCTCTTTTGGGGTGAAGGACTGTGTATTATTGTTCTGTTGGGGTTTAGTTTTACTCAAGCAGGTGGTTTGAAAGTTCAAGGTGCTTTCTGAAACTCAGTGGAAATTGCAGCGAAAGGATGTGATTGTTTTTGTGTCAGAGGAACTGCAAGAGGGCTGAGCAGAAAGGTGGGTCAACCGACAAGCAGCCCTTTTTTTTTTTTTTTACTGTAACGCTGACTAAATGTGCACGACCGTTGGGTAAATAACTTCCAACCCCAAGTGTGGTGTTTTTTTTCCTGTTTTTAAAAATATGAATTTAAAGTTTACAAGGGTATTCATGCAGCGAGTGAGATTTATGACCGGGAACCGAAAATCCATCCAAAACCATGTGTATAATTTGAAGAATGTATTGACGTCAGCCTGAATATGAGGTTTTAATCATAACTGCTGAAGACCTGAGACACACAGATTGGTAACTGGTAATGACTTTGTTCCACCGACACTGGCTGTCACAAGACAACAAACACATGTCCTACGTGCATTTAAAACACTAGATTTAACTCACAAAATGCTTGTTTTAGGCACATTTTCCTATTCCATATCAGGGCTTATCAAGATATTATCCTGCACAATAAAAACTAACCAAAAACAACAATTATTTCTTCAAATTTCAGCGTCAGAGAATTCAAATTATAGTTTCATGGCAGCTGTGGCTCTTTTTCCACATTTCCCCCACTGCTGCACGGCTGGTCTAAGCCTTAATACAGAAAAGGACTCGACTCACATTTGATTGATTCAGTACAGGAAACAGTCATAATCAATAACGCTCCCAGCATGAGAAAGCCGTCAGCCTCCTGAGAAATAACAGCAAAAATGAAGAATTCCTCTCAGCTGACTGAAATCGAGTTTATTTGACCGGAGCTCCGACTTCAACAAACACCACGCGCCTGTGCGGAGGATGATAGAGAGGTGACGTCCACTCAACTTTCCCCCCTCTAACCTCGCCGCTGCCCATTTAGCAGGATTTATGGGTAAGGAGCTGACATCTGGCAGACTCCCCCGTTACCCCAGCAGCGTGTGAAAGCTAATACCCTCCTCAGTGTCTAAACCCAGAGACCCTTTAGCTGGGGGATAACCTGAGTCTCAGCAGTGTATGTGTGTGTGTCTCCACTCCCTCCTGCCTCCCCTCTGAACCGTTGTGAGTGAAAGCCTAGACGTCCTCAGCGTCTGAAAGCCAGACACGCACGGCTGGGAGATAGCAGGCCTGAAACCCGTCTCGTTCTCTCTCCTCGGTCTCCTTTGCTTTTTGTTTCAGTCTGTCCTCTCTGAGTTCTTCCCTTTTATCCTCTCACTCCTTCACCCTCCCACACTTCTTATTCTCTTTCACTTTTTCCTCCCCGGCTCTTAACCCTCTGAGTGTCTCTCATTCCCCCACCTCTCCCTCAGCTCCCTGCGTATCGATCAGCCTGGTGGAGGTCAGAGCTGTCAGAAGGAGCAGTCTAATACTATCTGCTGCTGTCAACTCGCTGCTGCAGATGCACCACTGACCTGTAAATGCATGCTGGGTAGAGAACAATTTTGAAACTCTCTCATGTCAAACCCTTCAAAAGTAGACATTTTAATTAAGTCTATCTGACTTGATGTCAGTCACATTAGCTTAATAATGACAGTTCACACTATTAAACATACTGATTAGGTGAACCCAGGCAAAAGTGAAATACTTTAAATTAGCCCTCGATTCATTTCCTTAAATAAGTCCACGCCAACCACAAATAGGGAGCTAGAAGAGCAGCTGACAAATGATTTAGACGTATTGACTTAGATGGTGTTTGTGCAAAAGGAGGTCCTCATAAAGAAGATGTCCCCTGTGTACGCGAGTCAGTGAAACATTAATTCTTTTCTCTTAGTTTGCCATTAATTCCTCTAAAAGGATATTGTTATTCTAAAATGTTCTTATCCATAGCAAAGCCCACAAAAACATACACATTTTTAAATACAGCTTACAATCATAGTTTAACTTGAAAATGGCTCAGTGAATTCCAAAAACAGCTGGCCACTGTAGATTTTAGCCAAAGTTGTTCAAGCAGGAGTAAAAAATGATTTGTTGGTACCGTTTTCTTTAGCGGGTTAATACACATTTGGTGCTTTAGTTTGTATTTACAGCAGGAAGGCCACTGTATATGGGAATGACTCAGTATAAACTACAGTGCCCATGTTTATCCTAATCAAGGAGCATGTTAATCAGTGTAACAGTGTGACTAGCTGATGTGTTTTCAATAGTTTTTGTGAAACAACTGGACTACATTAAATATGGTTTTGAATAAACAAACAACAGTTATAGAGATCGACTCAGTCTTTTTCCTGAGATTTGTTGACACCACACTTTTTAGAGGAAAAGCATTGGCTCACCTGGTGTGTAAATGGTTAACTTTGATTGGCAGAACCTGAGAGAATTTCATTTTCCCTGGAAAAGTGGCTATATGGTGCGTTGAAGTGGGCTAAAGGGCAGAGCCAGTGCTGGTGATTACAGAGAGGAAACGATTGTGAAGGTAAAATGAGACTTTGTGTCCTGAGTGCTCTCTTTGTATGTTTTCATGGTCATTGAGGTTCATCACAGCTGTCAGGTCTGCTTAGACCAGCTGCTTCAGTTACACTTCTGTCCAATGTGAGAGAGGGGGAAAGTGAGAAAGTATACCCTCATTTCCTCTTATTATGTGTGTATACAGTATAGCTGTTTCAAAACAAACAGTCTTGTCTGAAAAGACTACTGCACAGAGAGCACTGAACCATTGCATCTTACATATTCACAGGAATGCAAAAATGATTTCATTACCCATGTGACTTTATGCGTATTATGCAGGTAGATATTAAATGAATTTTATACAGGTTAACTCTGAAACATACACTTTTTTGGGCCAAAATGACGTATAAGCATTAGTGAATTTGTTTGTCGGTAATCAAATGGAAAAATATCAAGCATGTCCAAAACAGGCAAAAATTGAAACACTCAAATCCTAAAAAGTTGTGCATAGTCAGTTGCTTCAGTGGATCACCAGCGATCCGGTGGATGTATAAGGGTTTAACAAGATATATGATTTATTCTTTGTACATACTGTGATGGCAAAATGATTATTCAAGAGGTGAAAGTGACAGTTAGTTGTATAAATGTTAGGAAACCAAATTCTTATAAAAAAAAAAGTGTCACGTGCCAGTTTTTCGCCTTTCTCAGCAAACACTGTGGTTTTTTAACGGTTCATTTAGTCACTGAAGTTGCAGAATTTTTTCAACCCATTATTGAACACTTCATCATGTGTTTAGGCAACTAAACAACAGTGAAAATCTCCTCTATGTTAATAGTTTTTTTCAGTATAAAAATTGTTTTTCTTTTTAAAGCCCATTAAGCAGCTTGTGGCTCAGATTTATTGTGCTGATCATAGTGCAAATCTATTTTCTGCAAATTCTTCTCCCTCTCAAGTTGTCAGCTATAGATACACTCACTGAAAGACATTTCTACCCAGTGTCTCTTGATCACAAGCCAAGGGTCCACATGTGTCCTGACTTTTATTTTGACTTTTAAAAAAATAACTGCACTGTGGACGGACAAGCTGGAGCCCAACTGCTGCCTTTGATACATGCAGTTAAAAAAAAAATAAAGAGACACTCCTGATGGATACATCTGTAAATGAGATGTACAGGGCTGTGGATGGAGGACTGAGGTGAGCAAAGGGCTGCTTAAATCCCTCTGCTGTCCTGTTGATTGATGCAGATATCCTGTGGTATGGGCCTTTCTGCTTCTGCTCATCAGTGCAACTGTCAGGTGCCTGGACTCAACCTCGAGTAGGAAACCTACATGATCCTGCTTTTTAAAATTATTGTGGCTGTATTATCTCTGCTAGAAGTCACCTTTAATGACAGTTAAATGTGTTAAAGATGAGAATCTGTCTCGGCATTTAAATACACATTTATTTGTGCTGAACATAAAGGTAGTAAAGTATGTTTTTTTTTCAGCACTTCTGTAGCACAAAACAAAAAGCAAAAGCTTTATCAAATGTGCTAATTTGTCTACTTTTAAGTCTTAAGCTTAAGCGCTTGGAGCATTTTTATAGCTTCCTTCTTAACTGTGTCTCATTTTTTTTGGCCTAAAGACAAGGAGAGGGTCAATTCTTTTGAATGGTGAGCAACGCTAAAAACGCAATTCATCTGCCAGTAACAGCAACCGTGCTGAACTTTTTCCTTTTAAGCTGAAGATGACAAGTCCAAACATTTTCCAAGATTTAAAATTTTAAGACACTCATTTATGGAATCAAGAGAGGATTTATATGTTTATTAACAAAATAAAAATCTGGCAAAAATATAACTGTATGATACTTATAGTGTGGTTGCAGTAAATAGGCTTGCTGCTCCTTTGAGATGGTTAAGTTAAATGGAGTTTACAAGCATTTCAAGGCACAACCCCAATTTAATTCCTGCATGAAGGAATTTTATTTATTTGGAATTTCTAAAAATTAAAATGACAGCAAACCTAGCAAATGGTGTATACATCTGCTAATATCACGAACAGTTCTTATTTACATCTGGGCTGCTGTAAAAACTTTTATGTGTGATGATTTCTGAGTGTGGCTGGAAAGCTGGGCGTATGGAAAGACAGTGGCACTAAAACTGCACCGTGCAACTGGAAACGAACTTATCTGTACGTGTGTGTGCGTGTGTGTGTGTCTGAGAGAGAGGGTAAACGTGACAGTGTTTATGTGTGTTACTGTGTGTGGGTGAGAGAGAGAGAGAGAGACAGAGTGAGTCTGTGTATATCTATGTGTGTTTCTTACTTTGAGATAAATGTCAATGACATAGAGTGACTTTACATCCTATGCATTACACACTTACACACACACACACACACACACACACAGGCTCTCTGTGTCTGGAAGTCATTGGCAGTGCAGAGCGGAGCAACAAATGAGCTAATTGTTCTGTAAATGATTTATCCTCTGCTGAGGCCTGTACAGCCAGTGTTTAATTCAGCTGCTGCTATTAGAAACACATTGACGTTGGGCTTTGATGGTGATGTTAAAGAAGCCTGGAAACCGCTCTCTGTGAAACGCCCTCGCTGCTTACACACACTCACACCCACACACATGACACATATACATGCACATGCAGGCAGGACCATAGAAATACAGACACACTAATGCATGGTGCACCACACTCAGACACTTTCATCAAGAGCATTTTGTTCTCTCTTTTCTGGTTTTTGGTAGTCTTTACAGCCAGACTGCAGTTCATGCATCTTTCTAGACACCCCCCCAAAAAAAAAAATCATATATGATTACTGACTTAAGGAGCCCTGGATCACGACTGTGCTTTCAACACTCTCTAAACTAATGGTTTGCATGAAGTTGTGGAAACAGAGATGGAGGAGAGAGAGAGAGAGACACACAAAGAAATAGCCAGCGACTCAGCGGGATAATCAACTCAGCTATTTATCCTCCGGCTTGGACAGT
The DNA here is from genome assembly GCA_029783645.1 of Ctenochaetus hawaiiensis. Lineage (NCBI taxonomy): Eukaryota > Metazoa > Chordata > Actinopteri > Acanthuriformes > Acanthuridae > Ctenochaetus > Ctenochaetus hawaiiensis. Next base: position 17,681,935 of record JAPZDY010000025.1, read on the forward strand.
TGGTTTTCGAAGTGTGCTGAAACTACACTTTGCTTCTTTATAGAGATCAAATGAAGCGTGCACCTTAAGAGGCCTTAAATGCATGGACAGGACATATGCAGGAGCACACTAATGACTGCGGTTTTTGCAGGCATTCGGTTATTAGTCTGTTTTTGCTGGAAAAAAACATGACGTCACCTGCATGAAGTGGACTTTTCAAGGTCATAGATGAAAACTAAATTACCCTCATTTGCTGATAATGCTGCTGTTGACTTGCAGTTAATGTTTTGTGCCTTGTGAGTGAGGGCTTCGCCTGTTTGCGCCTCAGTTCAAGCTATGCTAATGAGGTGCATCGAAGGTAGCTAATATACTGCAGGCAATTTTAAAAATATATTCTTGCCCACGTTCGATGTGTGTCTGTGTATTTTTGTGTGTGTGTGTGAACCCGGCTCTGTCTATGACGTGAGCCTTCACGCATGGACCTGTCTGTGTATTTTCAGCACAGATGGAAGCAGTTAAACCCTAATTTGACGCCAACAGAAGAAGTCGGGTCAGATAACTAACAAAATCTATTAGCAAAACTATCATTCTGTTGTCATTTGGTCTTTAGGGAAAGAGTGGCTCACTGAGCAAATTAAAGCAAAACTACAGGAAACTGATCCAGGCAAAGAGCAGATCTAAAAGAAATCCATAACATGAAGAAAAAGCAGAAACTGCAGGTTTAAATTGCACAGTTTCTTAAAACAATATCCATTGAAGCTAATGACATATTGGCTGTTGCATGGAGCACATCTTACGGTGATGATAAAACGCTGGTCGGTGTAACAGAGTGAAGTCATCAAAGTGCTTATTCTGGAGTCATTATAACTCATTATTAAAATATGGGAATAATTAAATACATGTGTGGCCGGCTGGTGCGAATTACATCTGATTAGGCAATCTAACATAAATCAAGTGTTTTTCAGAAGCCATCAGGATGCGTATTAGCAGACCACAGCGACCGTGAAGTACATGTGTGATGTATCCAAGCCACATAATGCAAGACTGAGGCTTATTTGGAGTGTTAGCTTAATTTAAAAGCCTGATGTGTTATTTATTGCACTATTTTAAACTATGTCTACAATCTACTAATCGATGATCATTCATGAGGGTAATTACAGCTTCTGTTAAACACTTTAGGGAACTGACGCATATTCACATATTTTCACTGGATAAACTAAAGGGATATTACCAGTTTTCATTTCATGGTTGAATACCAATCTCCTTATACGATTGTCGGGCCAGTGCCCAAGTGGAATTATTTTTTCCAACCAGTCATTCCTCTCTTCATGCAGCCTGAAGCTAAATTAGATGTTTATATTTGACAGAACGGCTTAACACAGGAAAAGAGAGAGAGAGAGAGAGAGCATGGAAAATCCACATTTATAGGTAAAGGAACAGCCCAGATCGAGTTTCGGAAAAACAATATTAAAGTATGAATTTGAGAGTTGATAAAGATGCAGTGAAGACGGTGTTTACTGGCTTCACATTCAGGTTAAAACAGGCTCCTTTCACCTTGACACAACAATAATATTGTTCCAGCGTGGTAATATCATCATATTGTATCTAAAGTAAACATCATCAGGTAATCATATTAGTGTTGGACAAATCACCCCCCTGGGAAGTCAGTGGTATGTCTATGTGTATATGTCTGTGTGTGTGTGTGTGTGTGTGTGTGTGTGTGTGTGTGTGTGTAGGTGTGTGTGTGTGTGTGTGAGCGTGTGTGTGGGTGCAATGAGGGTGTTTTCGCTGAAAGAAAGAGAGAGAGAGAGCAGAGATGTCATCCGACCATGCCCTATTAGTCTTCAGGAGATTGTTTTGACTACCAGGCCAGCCTTAAAGCCCCCTCCTCCTGTTTTGACTGAACCAGTTACACGCCAGCTGAGCTGCCTTCACAGGCTACAGCTGTGCTTCCCAAACTACCGCTGGGCACTGATTTCACAGTCATTTTATTTACATCACCCAGTTATCATTTACCCACTTTTTCTAACCTGCTTCAAGTATTTTTTTTTTATTTCCTCTAATAAATACCTTTAGTTTTATCTTCCAAAAAATAACAGACAGCAATGCTGCACTTGTCTCTGTTTTTATTGTTTGTTTTAGGAGAAAGCACCATGAAAGGTGCCACAGTAAGAGGAAAAGTTTTCCAGACTGTGCGTGAAACCTTCAATTCATCAAAAGTGCATATGATTTCCAACCTAAAGCAAACATCTAAAGTCACTTTTCAGATCATGTAGACATCTTGACACAACAAATAGTAGTTTAAAGCTCTTAGCTGATAACTATCAACGATTAACTTCTTTTGGTAGTGCATTGTAGCAAAATTTGAGGGACTTTTTTTCCAGCAATGTTTCCTCCACAGTGAAGAAAGAACAACAGTTTGGGGCATTTTGTAATGTATAAGACTCCAAAGACCAGGGCCTGCATCCTGAGTCCTGCATGTGGTAAAGAGCAGGCAATAAAGCCCCTTTAGGAAAGGTTTTTGGTTTTGATTAAACGTCAATAAAATAAACCTTAAGTCACTTTTGGCATTTTCAGTCTTAAACCAAGACCACCATCTTTCTCTGACTTTAATAATGTAACATGAGTAGGCCTACATAAACATAACCATAAAAAAGCTGAATAATATTTTAGTCTCTGAGAGTAGAAACTATATCATAAGAGTGGATATTGTAGGAAGACTAATAAGATTTATTTTCAGTGAGCCGTTTGCAGTTCAACATGTTGGGACTTTGGAGATACAAAAGTAAAGTTGGATTAAGACATTTCTCCTACCTTTTTTTCTCTGTGATGAATGAATGTGGTCATCAATCTAGAAAATAGTTATGTGGCTCCAGTGTTCTCTGGTTTTTTGACTCAACACACCTGCTTAAACTGTTTTTCTTTTCTTTAATAGATTTCTCGCTGTACGTTTACCGACCACTGGTGCAAAAAAGAGTAGATAAACCTCTGACGACCCTGACGTTCTGGAGTAATATCAACTTTTTAATGTTGTTGTGTTACAAATTTTCAGCCACTGTTACTGTGTGAGAAAAATCTTAACAGATGGCTACATCATCAACATTTGGTGCAAAAAAAGCCCTGGAAATAAGGAAAACACACCAACAAGTCACTGATAATAAACATCGCCAAAACTATTGTATACTTGCTTTCATAGCCAGCAACATTATGGTAATGGCTCATGTCTAGATAATAGCAATCTAACATAGATCCTCTGGTCTCTGTCCAGCTGGAGAAAGTATTGACAATAATAACTCCTGTGTCTCCTCACACTCACCTCAATCAGTGGGAGGACGGATTCTTGTCCAGATCCTATGATCTCACTCTCTCATTACTGCCTGATACCCTTCCAAACACCTACCCACCTTTGTTGATGTCAGTCAAACGGATTTTTCCAAACACCTACACTTTGTGCACAGTCTGAGAGGAAATGTGTAGCAGGTGTTCGGCTGATGAGAGGAAGGGGGAAGGGGGTTGGTCGAGACGATATGAGAGGGGGGAAGAAAAGTCAGGAGAGGACAGGGGTGCAGAGAAGTTGACCCACACTCCGATGATCATTTCTTCTCGGAAGTATCCTTGAGGAAATCAAGTTTGCCTGTTTTCATGCCTTTTTTTTTTTACATATTTGTCCATTCAAGGCAACTTCAAATTAGGTTACAACAGTCTAAGATTATTTCCCAGCTTTGTGTAAATCAATGATCAACCCTGAAAAGTAATAAGCAAAATACGGTTGACGTTTTGCATATCACTCTATGGTGTTTTTGATAAAATCCCTCGACTATAGCTTGGAAAACCAGTGGAAGGCCTGAGAAGTGAGCAGAGCAGAGGTTAGGTGAGGAGGGAAAATGTGATGTTATTTTCCTGGCCAGATAGAGAAAGTCTCCTCACTAGCCAGGAAATCAAGGCTTTCTCTGTTCTGATACCACAGATAAATGAGAAGCATATCATCATGCAGGGCTGCCATACGTCAGCTCATGATGTCACTCTTCGGGCAGTATTAAAGTTTGCTGCCACCACCACAATTAATGTACAATACGCATGCTACTGTGTCGTATGTGTTTGGGTTGGTTTACAGCATGCAGTCAAGGTTAATTTGTCAACCCTGCTTAAGTAGAAACAGATCAAAACCGCATAAATTTACTGTGCCAGTGATTGCAGTAAAACAGTATCTCTTTCCACAGAATGCATTACATTTTCCTGGAGTCCTTTTTCATGACACTATAATGAAGGGTTGACATCAAAGACAGACTTACTCACCTGTTAAGCATTTCAGCTAAATGAATACGAGGTGACAAATTGTCCTCTTCTGGTATCCCTCATCAAGCTTTTTAAATCATTTTTAATAAAGTTTTTATCCTGGTCTGGGTGAACACTGGATTCTGATTGTCTGCTGGGTATCTGTTGTTGATAGACACCTGAACAACAACCTAAACAACTGTCTGATCAACATTATAAATTAATTTATATGTATTTCATATTCACTGTGAGGCAACTGTGCCCACTCAAAAATGTCTTCAAGTATCTGCTAAGTTTTATACATGGGTCGTCTTGTTTTCTGAAATTTCCATTGAAAAAGAGACTTATGGGATATTTATGAGTGTCTCAGGTAGTATTGAAACCTTCAGGTGCTACCAGAAAAACTGAGCTATGGCATGTGAAAAAACTTGTAAAATCCTTGTACAGCCTGCCTACTGACTATTAGCTTAGCATCTCTTTAAAAGTTTCTGTTCTGTACATGGACCAATTTGAAGTGTATATTAACGTTACGCATTGTTAGGAAGCTTAGCTGCCTGCGGTTCTATTGATATGGACCCTTTTTGGGGTACGGCAGGTTCAATCAAGAAATCAAATGAGTGAACACAAAGACGGACTCAGCTCACAGAAGACACATTGTAGAAGTCAACTGATTGATACCATTGTGATAATAACAGTCCTTTTGCACTAGCAAACATACAGACAAGCAAATACTATAAAATACTGCTGCTGGGCTGACAACCATCTGTTTCTATAAGTATTATCTTGTAAATATTTACTTGTTGTCTGCAGCATGATCCTGAGATCGCTGCTGAACTCTGAGCTTTAGACTGACATTTGATTTCACCTATTAAGAGCTTGCTTGTCCTCTCCATGGATAACAACAGCAGACAAGACTTTTTTAGACTTTGTGCTGAAAGAAAGGATCTATGATCATCTACAGGCATCTGTTTGCAAAAAAATTCAGGCCTAAATACAACAATCTTATTTCAAAGTGTGTTTGCATTCTATTATCAGTGTCGGATAGTTTTGTGCTCCAAACAATTATAGAACAGCTTCCAGTTACCACTGGGGATGCCTTTGTTGGTCTTTAGGTCCTATTTAGTCTTAAGTCTTAGTGATGTGTGTCGCTTGGTGTTTCGCTCTGTTTCCAGTCTTTATACACTCAATTTTCCCCTCGATGATGTGAGATATTGTCTCTCTTTTTTGCAGAACAAAGACAGAGACAGGAAGACAACCATCAGAAGTTAACAATGCGGACTCAAACCACATGGATAAAATGCTCATCACTCCAACAGGCCTCTCAGTGATTTTACAGTCACCACAAATTTGAAGACCTAATCGACTTTCAATGCATTTCAAGGACTTTTGAAGGACTTCTTCAGCACTTCCAAGACTTTTCAAGGAATGTCACCAAGCATTTCTTTTTCTTTTTTACTTTTATATCGCTTTCCAAGAACTTTTTTGACTTTTTAGGGTGTTTTAAACTATGTTTGAAGCATTTCTGAGAAGTTGAACTTTTAAAAGGTTTTCCCATGATTATCAAGACATGAGGAACAATTCAACAACACTTATAAGAGACTTTTTTACTGTATTGTTCAAAGACTCCGTGACTTTTTGTTCAGAGTCTGCGGAACTTGTGGCACATGACAGAAAAACACACAGAACCTATGGAAGACAAATGTGTATTCATTTAAAGCTGTGTGTGTTTTAAATGTGTAAACTGAAATATAAATGTATATTTATGTGACATAACATTATATAATGAAACTATGTTATTTAATCGGCATTAACATTCTTGATAAATAGTGGAGGGTGTGAAAGGTGCAAACAAAATTGGCTATTGGCAGAAATTATGGCATTACAGAAAACATGCTGGAACTTTTGTGGTATTTTTGTGGTTATTTCTGATAATCCTTCCTGATTGAAATGTCTTAATGCTGGAAATAACTCACGATGAACAATAAATTGTTTGTATATCTGGGAGTTCATTTGTATTTGGTGGTATTTTGAGCTTATTGTACTCTCAAACCCTCCAGTGTTCCAACATTATAAAAGTTTCCAGTGTGAAACTCTCCTGCACCGTGGAGATGTTTTAATACTGAGTGGGGGTTTTATCATACTTTTGCTCATTCAGACTGCTTGGGGAGGGATGATTTTGGAAGTTTCAAGTAAAATCCTTCTCAAGAGAAGGAGCACGGTGAGCATAAACTGAAGTTCCACAGCGGCTACACCTGTGGCTCACATCAGCCTAATTCCTAGTTTTACTTTTGGCTGTCTATCTCTTTTTTTCTCTCTGTCTTTCCTCTCTCGCACACTCCCTCTTTCTTTCTTTGCTCTCTTCTGAGGCATCAAGATCAGAGCAGACAGAGACAGAGAGGGTTTGAAGATGAGGTGGACAAGAGGGGTTTGGAGGAGCAGAAGAGAGAGGGAGGGAGAAAAAAAAAGGAGAGAGCAGAATTGAATCTGCAGGTATGGCTGCTTGGACATCTGCCTGTGTCCCTTAGCTGTCCTCTTCTTTACCTTTCCACATGCTCTTTCTCTCGTCTTCTCTTTTCCTCCTCTGCTCTTCCTCTCTTTTCCCCAGAGTGCCACTGGCCAGAGTCTGGTTGGTGATGGCTTTCCAGCGTGTTTAGCCACGCACTACTTACCCTTTTCTATCTATCTATCTATCTATCTATCTATCTATCTATCTATCTATCTATCTATCTATCTATCTATCTATCTAT
>JAPZDY010000025.1:17694636-17716532 GCA_029783645.1 Ctenochaetus hawaiiensis
TGTAGTAGAAAGATCAACAAAATCCTAGAAGTTGAGGAGTGACGATAACTCTGCTACAAGTCAGGAGTCAGGATACTCCTCTAAAGGCCAGTATACTCACAGTCTACAGGTGGGTGCTGAGGTGGGGGGGTTTAGCATCGTAGCCACACTAGAAGTGTAGCACTGGGGATGGAAATGTTGGTTCTGCAGTCCATCCACAACTAAAGGTGCAGAAATTAACCCTATAACCTTAAAATTCATGAAGTTGCACTTATGATTTCTTAGTTTTAAGGACAATGGGTTTTTAATTTTTTTTGTAAATTCAAAAATACATCATTTCATTGACAAATGTCCTAACTGTATTGGCTGGAATTCTCAGTAAATTTGGGGCGGCTGTAAACCAGAAAGCACAACCGGTTGCTACTAATAGAAAGGTCATTAGTTAGATGCTCCAGTTTTCAAGTTGAAGTATCCTTGGGCAAGATACTGAACCCCAAGTTGCTATTGGTGGCTGGGCCAGGGGTCTGTGAATGTGTGTGTATGAGTTCCTGATGAGCAGGTTGGCACCTAGTAGAGTAGCTACCTGGCATTAGTGCGTGAATGTGTAAATTCTGACTTGTGTTGCAAAATGTTTTGAGTAGTCTCAAGATAAGAAAAAGCGCTATATAAGTACAGTACAGTCCATTTACTGTTTAAACAGGGTATGGACAGTTACACCCCCTTCATGCTGAATTGTAAATGAATTGTGATCACATCACTTGCTTATCCAGTGCACTGGTTCATGACAAAGTACCTACAAAATTAAGAACTTTGCACAAGCTTCCGCTATGCTTTTTATTTGGTGATAAGAAGTAAATGTGAGCATGCTGACATACTGAGCTAAGGCACTGTAGGCCTAAGTATTAAATCTGCTCAAATTTTGACCTTTTATCTGTTTTTTGTGCACATATTAGTGTGTTGTTATTAGTACTTAGCTGAAAGCTCTGGTGCTCCTAAGCACAGCCTCACAAAGCGGTTTTATAACCCGCAGCCAAAGTGGAAAGTCAGAGAAAAGTGACAACAGTTACATGAGCGAATTGTAGGGAAAACGCTGAAGAAACAGGAAAGGTAAGAAAAATAAGCACTAATCACATTATGGGTCAGTGATTAATTGCATAAACCCTAATTCTTGGATGGTGATGTTGACACTGGCTGCAATGCTGTTGCACAGTTTCACATATGCAGGCTGGACGGGGGTCCCATATGCAAAAAACTGCAGGGAAAGGCCAAAGAGCAGCAACTCAGACCAAGCACAGGTATAGCTGAATAATTATGCAGTTACTAAAAGTATAATTATTTGGATGTACACTCGTAAACCTTTTAAAAACCAATTTCCCAAATTACTATAAAGTGTAAAGCCTGTTAAAAAACAAATTCATATTTTACATACATACATTGGAATACTATACAGTGCGAAAGAGATTTACATTTGACATAACAGCTCTGTGCCTTCAGGGATGGAAAAGAGAGCCAGACTTTAACCAAAAACAGGCAGAGTGACCGCCAGCTGACAATCAGTAGAGACGTTCAGTATGAAATATTAACAACCAAAAGAAAACAAAACTGCAAAACTGCAGGTGATGTTAAGCTCTTCCTCCCTGCCTGCATTAAAATGTCAACTAGGAGAAACACTTGGTGACCTGTGCAGACTTTTTTTTTTTTTTACTTGATATGGGTCAGTGAAAGATGGATATAGAGATATGGATGGAGGTTGAGACACACCCTGAGGTGCCTACAGTGCATATATGAAGGCACGCACACACACACCGGACTGCAGCAAGTGTTTCATCCTTTAACAAGCTCTGTGAATCACGGGGCACTTAAGGTTTTATTGGCCTCGAAGCAGGCGTGTACAGACCCAACAATCAATGCCTGCTGTCCTTCCCACAGTGAAACTCCATGCATCCTAAACAGTTATAAGACATCAGACTAAAAATTAGAAGTTGATATAACTAACTCAAAAAAAAACAGATGAAGTGAATGATTGAATTAGTCTTGGAGAGGAGGAGAGGCTTGGGCATGGAGGTGGTGGAGCAGGTACAGACTGCAGCAATCTTATCCTCAGTTATAGATAGATTAGAGAGAAGTAGATGGTAAGAAAGAGAGAATAAGAGGAGAGGCCAAGCCTTCTGTCAGTAGCAGCTTGCCAGAGTGTTGCTTTGCTTCGCCAGGTCCCTATGCTCTCTGCTCTGTCCTCTCCAATAAGACCCCTGGTTTAATGCTGGAAAATTCCCTCCAAGCTGTCAATCACCCCCTTTAATAAAAACAAAGTATAACATTGCGGTCTCGCTCGCTCTCCGTTCCCCCACGAGAATTAGAACGCGAGGTTTTGTCTGCGGAACTGTGAAAATCTCCTCTGCTTTTATTAGCAAAGCCCTGGTTCGACCGAAACTCTGGAAAAATCTGGCCACTCTCCGCTCTGCGTCTCACATCTGGACTACATTAAACCAACCACCTGGACCCAAACCAAACCTGAAATGAAACTGGGGGTATTACAGAAAATAACTCCGGGATCTGCCTACACACACACACACACATACAGTCAAACACACGGTCACACACAGATACATATCTTCCGTCTTTCACCCACACACACACACACACACACACACATTGCTGTGGGTGTATGCCCCAGACATGGTTCATGCAGCCTCCTGTTTCTCTCGCGTTCGATTTTGTGCTTAATCAGATTTCCTTCTTCCTTGCCGACATGATGGGATCTGATGTGACTGACTGGCTGGTTGGCTGTTTTTCTTTTTTCCTTCATCTGTTTGGTTAACTGACTAGCTGATGGGCTAGTTGGGTGCTGACAAGCTGGCTAACATGGCTGACAGAATGAGGGATTGACTGGCTGACTGATGAGTGACAATTAATGACTGACTGAGTGGCAGCTGGTAACGTTCAGTGTATGAGAGATTAATGAACTCTTTCTTTTACCTGTTGAACCAAGAATAAGTCCTTCATATTATGGGTTTTGGCCCTGAGTGGACTGAGTCCGTCAGCAGCCATGTCTTCTGTACATCTGCACAGTGCTTCTCATCACAGGGTTTCAAACTTGTACTTTTCAGCCATCGATCACATGTTACTTAGATATTTTTGTCTTTTCAATGAAAGGATAAGTTCACAAATCTTCTCTTACTTATGATATTGTCAACAAATTGCACTAGAAAACCAACAGTTAGTTAATCTGGACAACAAACATTGCCTATGTAGCCAAAGCCCAACATAGTTTCTTCCTCTGTGCCATTGAGCTCCAGTGTTGTATTAACACTACAAAAAAAAACAATTATATACATTGTTGCAGTGGATAACATGTTTCTTTAAAATAATAAACTAGGCCAATGTAGTTTATTTTGAATTCCACATGCACCATCCTGCTGTTGTCATTGTATAGTCATTAAAGCTACCAACAGGTTATGATCTGCCTCTTGTTCTTTTTTTTTGTTGAGCAAAATTTACTAAAAACTACAGTGACCAACTGCTTAGGGAAATTATAGTCATTTGAGGGATGAAACTATTATATTTTTAAGTTGTTTTTAAGGATTTTCATCTGGAAATTATTGGGCAATTGACAAAGAAGGGTAGTCAGAATGTTTTAGAGACAGATTTTGACATTTATTTGCTCTTCATAGACCTTCTTAGAACTGCAAGATACGTCAAGTGATTATAATTAACTTTTCAAATGTCAGTGTTATATTTAAATTAAACAGCACATGCTGATGACAGGTGCACAGTGTACAACAGGTGAAGCTGTTCCACCTCACCTTAATACAAACACACTGCAGAATCAGTTAAGACGAAGCACAGAAGAGGATTCAGTAGCTTAATATTTGAAAGGACATGTGCATGCAGACCCACAAACTTCACGCACACACACACCACACACACCACACACGCACTCTGCCAGCTGGTTGTATTCCAAAACCACTCTTAGCCTCCTTAAATCACCAAGGTAAAGTGTTAGTAGAGGCAGAACAAAATGAAATGAAAATAAACATGGCAGAGCAACGTTTACAGCGCAGAACCCGGTATCACTCCCCTCGGTGGAAAACACACCATAAATTACTGCAGATCATTTTGTGGAATTTCGGAAAAAATTGTTCTGCGCTCCAACAAAAAATTGGGCAGTTGATTTATATCAACATTAATTGTGCATGCGTGCATGTGAGCGGGTGTGTTTGAGTTTTGTGTGAGCCTGCTGGGTGTCTTTGTGTTTATGTGCAAGTTTTGTCATGTGTGCTTGTGTGTGTGTGTGTGTGTGTGTGCCTGAGAAAGAGACAGTATGAGAGAGAGAGAGTACAAGAGTGAGATGGGGGCTGAGTTGTGGAGAGTAACAACGCTGTGGTTTTTGACCATATGATCCTGTATATTTCTTGCTCTGTAGGCAGCTGGACAGCCTCCATCGCTCATAACAACGACAATATGTTCCATATGAATCCCACTCCTCACTACTGTCAACATTTGGCCACGAAACGCTATTCCGGCTGCACAGATTTCTAAAGTATATCATTTGACGGGTAATGGTCTGGAGCCAATAAAAGAGAGACAAGACAACATCAACAATGTCAAGGCAATTTACTGTTTATTGTAGCATCACTGAGGGAAGCATTCTTCCGGGAGACAATAAAAGGTAGAACAGCTACTGAGCTGCTCACTCAGATGTGAGCTACTGTTCGGTGCAGTGCAAATTGTGGTCATGTACTCTGCAGAATGTAAAAAAAAAAAATAAAGTTATCAAATGTGTTAAATTATTTTATTTTGCTATCCTTTACCAACCAGCCCTCATATACTAAACACCATCATTAGCTTCATATGAAAACATGAAGTCCAATATTCACTTCCTGTATTGGTCTCCACGAACTTGTGAGAAAAATAACCAGCTTTTTTTAGCGGCTAAATGTTCCACTATGGTCACATGTTATTTTCAGACTTTGCTTTGCTCGTCTGTCCCTGAGCAGGTGGCACTGAAAACAGATGCCTGCTCTAGAGAGGTCGGTGAGGAAGGACCTTTTGATCCCAAAAACCAAGATAATGAGCTAAAAAAGGCTTTGAAAAGTGGAGACTGCAGAGTTGATGATAATATGCTGTTAATTTATCACTAAAAATGATTCCTTTGACAGGAATTGATTTTTAGTATAACAAATGTTGGTTACTGCAGCTTAAATAAATATTTGCATTTGCTAAGCATTAAAAACAAAGCGTGACAGTTGTGCTACAGTTGTTTCCTGACAGCAGAAACTTCTGTGTGCTCTCATGGACAATGTGATGCAGAGTAAGCAGTGGAGTAAACACTTAGGCCAAGATATTCTTCCATCCAAATAAAAAGAGAAAATTGGTGAGGCCCTTTGGTAGCAATTACAGCTGTGAGCCTATGTTAAAAATCTCAGCTTTGCACATCTGGACACAGCAATTTTTGCCCAATCTTTCCTTACTTCACTAAATTGCTCTAGCTCCGTCTCACTGCACGGGAAAAATTAGCAAAATGATATTGTCAAGACCTCGTTTTCATTCTCAGTTTAGCTGAGGTTTAGGGTCAGCGCCCTTTTGGAAGATTGATTCTCTACACAGGTTTTATTCCCAAACCCCCAGCTATTATTATGCTTTTATTTTGTTTTTCTAAACCTTTCAGTCTTTGGCTGTTCTGTCTTCTAACAGGATGATGCTGCCACCAGTGTTCTCTGCTCTAAGAGTAGCGTGTTGAAGGCAGAAATTGTGATAGTAGTATTTGAAAGAGCACTAAGAACAGAACACTTTTTCATTTTGTCATTAGCACACTTAAATGCTAAACAAGATAATGAACACAGAAAACTTTGTACCTGATAAATACTAATACTTGGCATTATTAATTTGAGCCTGAGCATTTTGACAAAAGTATTGCTTAACTTTATCCAGGTGAGATTCTTCATAAGACACTTGTAAATGAGGTGTTTGGACGAGCCTCATTGCGATGAAATCTTGGAAATGAACCATAGTTTAAAACAGGAAATCCTAAACTTGTTCAGCTCGAGACCCAAATTTGAGAAGATTTACAAAACTGCATCATGAATTGCTAAAACATCTGCATTTATAAACTACTGGTAAAGAACCCAACAACCAGTTAATTAAAAATGTATTTATTTCATCTTAAAGGTACATCAAGCAATTATCAGATTTGCTGAGTGTTATGTTCAGTTTCTTACCACCCTGTAAACTCTGTACATATTAATTTGTAGGTTGATATCTTATAAACTCTGGGAGACAAAAATGCACAATGTTTCTCCTGTAATGAATTAAATTAATGTAGTTATTAGTGTTATTATGCATTTTTATTCTGCCAATTGGTTACTTAATAAAAATGGGTTCTCGACCCTTTTGTGGGTGCATGAGGTCTGCGTGTCAGTTTCTCTCAGAGTTTATTTGAGTAGAAAAGTTGAGGCCTTGGTAGTGAATCAAAATCTCTCATTTTTAAGTATAGAACTGAATTACTATGGGCATTTTGGCCTAAGATTGTTTTTTTTCTTAATAATATGAGCAGGATTGTACACTGGCAGTGGCTCAGATGGAAAAAGGGGCATCAGTCACAGACGTGTGGTTGGAAATTTAACATACAGGACAGTCTGCACATTCTGAGCGACTGAGGAATTTTTGAGTGTTGTTCACTCTGCTGTACTGGTCATTTTACAGGACAGAGAACTCGAAGCTTTGTCTTTGTCTTTCTCTATTGTTGTTGTCTATTAAATCAAGTCCAGATTCCTGTCTGCTTGTGTAAATTATCCCTGGACTCAAACTGAAAGGATTTGTTTGGGCTCGATGCTGTGCCAGCGGGTAAGAAAGGTTCAGGTTAGTGTAGTATCTGATTTCAGAGTTGTTGATTTAAAGGAAAGTTTGTAGGAATAAGCTACAGCTGCGAGTGTTGTGGCTCTAAAGGCACTCCAGCTGTACCATTATATCACTGACTGACCTGAGAATCTATCTTTTAAAAAATAGTACGTCATCCTGGTTCAGCCAGGTTTTAATTGTCTAAAATACCAACAAGATTTGTACTTTCCATGTAGAGGAGCCTATGTCTTTTCCTTTTGTTTTACATCTTTATTGCATCTTTTTGAGAAAACACAACATAAATTTTAAATATTGAAGTTACTGGAAAAAAGACAAATGACTAATGCACTGGCAAAGTGATTTAAATGGCTCTCTGTCTACACAGATATATTTTTTCCTCTGACATCGAAAAAGCAGCATTAAACTCTGTAAGAACCCACTGTACAGTAAACATGAAAAATAATGTAGGAACCAACACAAAGAGTAAAAGAATGAGACAAGGAGCTGCTGATCCATAGAACATACGCACAGACAAGGAAATAAATGTGTTCTAAAAATGTCAAAACTGATAACTCAGAGAGCCGGAGGGTCAGATTCAGGCTACGGTAACCCACAAAAGCAGGAAGGTGCAAAATGTTTTTGCACAAGTCAAGAACAAAAGGCATAAAGGATTGAGAAATCCAAAAAAAAAGCATTTAATAATCCTGCACTGAGATAGTCAGCAGCTGCCAATGGAGTTTTTTGTCCAGACTGTGCAAAGACTCACTTTGCTCTGGAAAGACATATATGAGGAAGAAGCTATGCCATAGCAGCAGCAGCGAGTCTGAAGTGCAGGATACGCCCTGTTGCATTTGGGTGCCATGGATTTGTAGCCACTTCCACGAGCAGTTTATCCAGGCAGTTACTGCAGGGTTTTGTGGTCAGGGCGGAGGTCAGAGCACGCTGGGCTTCCCTATAGAGAAGCTGGCTGCAAAAAGGACAACCAGAGAGGCAAATATCATAGATAGCAAAATAAGTGCTTCACAATATTTCATAGCAAAAGCTGGTAGTTTCTTTTGTGCTGTCACACAGTGGTTTTAGTTTCAAACTGATGGCTGACACATAACATACTGGTGATCAAACATCAAGTGAAAAGATAAAACTATATTAATCAAATGTCTAAAAATGTGCAACATTCTTTCTGTAACACATCAAAATAAAATATACTTCAGCACATATAATTTCTGCTGCTAATAGTCTCTCAATCAAAACAATGAAAACAAAAGACATAATTTGATGATGTCGTGAAGTAGTGTAGGATCATTGTTTATCTCACTGTTAAACAGCCAACACTTAAGATGAAAATCCATCTACCTGACTCAGGCAGAAATGTTCACAGATGAGGTAATGTAAGTATATCAATAATTACTCCCATTACGTTTGGTCACATTTGCTCACTTCCTTCCTTACTCTGGAAGTTATGAAGAGGAGACCAAAAGAAATATTTAGACATGTGTGAAAATGTTTTTCTTAATTTCTTAGTTTCTTGTCGATACTTTGGTTCTTAGTACAACCTCTACCACACACAATCAATGTTCTGTTAGTATAAAACCCTAACCTAACGCAAGCCATTAAAACAACTTTGCCTATACCACAATAGATGGCAAAGATAATAGGAAAAAGTAAAGACTCATGCTCTCCCTCCAGTTTTATTGATTTGATACAATCTTATTTTACAGACTGGATCAAAACTTGTACATTTGTATCCGTGAGGATCCTTTCACTGGATGTGGACCCTCTGAGAACCTGAGTTTCTCAAAGTGTGCAGGATAGTCTGGTTCCGACAGACTAATGTTGATCCTGTGTATTTCAGCACTATGTCAACATCAACATCACACAGGATGGATGAGTTTGGCCAGAGGCTAGCAGCGTATTGTGTGCATTTACATGACATATGGATGATTTCATTTATTTTATAAGGCTTTACTCTTCTGCTATTTTTAAACGAAACACTATCATGTAGCCACTACGCAAGCACACAAAATAATGCTGAGGTTTTCAGAACTATCTTTCCCAGAAGACCTACTGACTCAGAAGGAGCACAGACTCCTGCACAGACTCACATGACAAAGGAGACAAGACAAATAGGGAACTGCAGGAAAGTCAGATGAACAGTAAGCAAAGCCAGAACCAAGCAGACATAATGAATGGATGACATTTCCAGTAAGCACACAGAAAACGGACCAATGATGGGGATGTCTTTATACTATCATTTTTGGGAGAGTGTTTTCTTTAGTGTTTAGCTTTGGTAGAATAGAAATGGGTGCCACGGTTGAAAAATTTGCTGTTGTTACTGCAAGAATGTGATTGTGTTTGGAAATATGAGAATGCAGTGAAAACAGAACAGAGAGAGCAGCTTCTGTTTACACTCTGTGCAGACTGGATTTCACGTGAAGTGATCCCACTAGTCAAACAGTGCGAACACAACCCTGGCAGATGTGGACTGATGGGATGTCGGGACACAATAAGAAATGTGCTTCTGCCACTTGTCTCTGTATGGAGTACAAACCAGCCCTCTGCTCTGTGGACAATGAGCCTCCTTGTGAGAGAGGAAAGATGTTCAGGGAGAGTGAGACAAGCTGCCAACAGAAATAAAGATGGAGGAGATGGAGCACTGTGTAGAAAGAAGGAAGCACTTAAAGAAAAGAAAGAATAAGATCCCCATTCCGCTGTGAGCCATCAATCAGTTCAATCATGCTCTTTCTCTTTGCAAGAAAACAAATGATAATATTTTTATCAGAATAAATTAGATGTTGTACGTAATAGAGTGTTCTGTTTCTTTCCCATGACAAATATGTTGAATTAAATGTCATAAAATACGTCTAGATAAACATCTGGCCTCAGAAAATCTATAACATCAATTTAAGGGAGTAGGAACTGAAGTAGGAACTCACTGTGTTTTCTAAAGGAATTAAATAATATGGTATCTTTGGACTTTTTATGGGTTATCATTAAAACAGATTCTATTAGCTCTAATCTGAGCAGTTTTGTTGGATGTTATTTTGGGAAAGGGGCCGGGGTAAGTGTCAAGGTTAGACTGTAAAGAGGGTTAGAAGAGCATTATATGCAAAATTGTTGAGGAAAGAAAGTAACAGGTTGACAAGTTTAACATACAAAACAGTGCCAAATTTCCGGGATTAAGAGTACCATAAATGAGCAATGGGAAAGCAGTTACGGTTTGGTGATGAAATTAGCTCAATTTAAAGCAAGATTTTAACATTTTGTGAGACCCTTGTATTTGCTCTCTTTGAAGTCCAATGAGAAGATTAAAAACCACTAACATGTTTGTCAAATTTGGAGCATTTGCTAGCTGGATGATAAGCATATCATGAGCACTGGAAACTTGGGATAACTGCTACCAGGAACTCACAAAATAATGCTTTAACTTTAAAAAAAGTAAATATCGTTCACACACACCCCACCCTCCCCCCCAGGAATTTAGGAAATCATGTTATGCTGCTATTATATTCTTTTGAGTAACAATTTATGCCCGTGCTAAAGGCTAAATGTGCTTTGCAACTTCATGACAGGACTTCAGGAAGTCAGTGCACTCAGATGTTGTTCCTCGAGGGAGAAGCATGACTGGACAAGCTGTTTCCACTGCTCCCATCGTTAATGCTGCAGAAGCTTAGCGGATATCTGCACATTTAACATACAGATGTGAGAGTCAGTCGTATTAATCTTCTCACTGAACTCTCTACACGAAAGTGAATAAAGGTAAGACTGAAAAAGTTTAACCACTATATTAACAGCAAGCACAGAAAACCAAGCTGGATGGGTGTGGACCTATAAAACATTCACATTGAACACCAGAGTCTGTTAGCATTGACATAATAGGATAAATTAAAAGGATTCTGTCACCCAACTTTAATGATTAGTATAACTGATTTTCCAATGACAAAAAACATGAAAGCCATTTGTAGCCCAGAATTCACCATTTTAACTTCTCGACTTGTCTGCAGGATTATCACTGAGGTTTCCTGATGCAGGCTGCCAACAGTTAAAGACAACAACAAGCTGAAAATGGAAAAAAAGGAGAGGAAAGTTTGTAGTGGGACCCTTATGGGAACAAATTGGCTGTGTTAGGGGAGTTTCTGCTAAGTGTTTGAGAGTTAAATATATTGCTTGGTGGTAACTGCAGCTGACTGGTCGTTATGGAAACAAAGTGAGCAATGCATGACACGCTTTTTTATCAGCACAAAATGTGGTCGAGGCAGCACTTTCTCCACAACAAAGACGACACATGTGTACAGTTAGGTCAGCCTTCATTTCAGGGAAACTGCTGTGTTTTTTGTTTCGGAGCACACTTTGTCATGACTTTTGTGTCTTGCCAATGGCATACAACCGTACGCAACACAATACCCGTGCGGCGTACGTCAGGATAGATCTCAGCTTCTGATTTAAGTCCTAATTTCTGAGCCTCTCTGACCGTTTTCGGTGAATACAGCAGTGGTATTGCTTTCAGGATGCTGATACTGTTTTTCCAGGAATTACTGTTGTTATTCTTTTGTAGAATTCTGTCATGTCATGTAGGGAAATGGTTCAAAGGGATCTTTGAGAGGATCTCTGAATCTCTGTGCTGCTCCTGTACAACTGTGTGTTCAGGCAATGGGAACAGAGCCTAAAATACACCAGACTGCTCTTTAATGTGCTTTTTCATTTTGCCTACATGCAGTCAACAGCGTGGGCGAGGCATACTGTTTTCAGGTTGATAGTCCATCTGTCAATCCATCCATTTCAAGAAAGCCTTTGGTAAATTTCTTTAAATTAGGAGCAAACATCCACTTGGACTCAAGGACGACTTGGGTGGTCAAAGGTCAAGGGTCAAAGTCACTGTGATCTCACAAAACACTTTTTTTGTCATATCTCAAAGAGTTGAATGCTAATCATGACAATTTTTAACAAAAGCATTACAGCATAGAGTAATGAAGTGATGACATTTCATTACTTTAAGGTCTGCCATGGATGTAAGCTGAAGCTTAAATGGTTGGATTGGAGTCATACAACTGCAATGCACTAATTAAGGCATGGACTCCTCTAGAATTGCAAGGACCCTATTGTTATTGTACTGTTTCTTTCTTCTAATTTTTATTATGGCTCTTTGAACCTAAATTTGACCTCCCAAACATGCTCAAAAACTTACCAAATTTGGCACAGACATCAGGTATGGCAAAAATTTTATAAAATGTACCTACAAGGATGGAGAGATAATGAAATTTCCCACCCAGATATGATAAGTTTATATATGATTTGGCCAAAGTTGTTGAATCTGTGAGGAGGTTTTTCCCAAATTTGTACTTAACTTTCGTCCCCTCCTGCACTCTGGCAGTCATGTGACTCACTGTAGACACCCGAAGATTCTGCAATACACATCCATTGTAAAGTCTGGGAAGGAGCAAGAAAACTATTAAACTAAAACTGTAATATCTCAAAAATGATACAAGATAGCAAAAACAAGTAAATACAAGATTTATAGACCCGCACAAGCTCTGCCCACATGGGGCCCGCAAGGGCTCTGCAAGTGTGGGCCAGCACGAGCCAAATGGAAGTCACAACCACTGCACCCCCTAGTGGCAACTACAAGTAAACCCTGTAGGTCAATCTAAATATGATTTAGATCAAATGCTCTCACACAGGGACCCTTATACAAGAATGAAACACACAAGTTCTCTGCATTGCTGTGGTGACACCTCAATGGACGCAGGGGTGCTAAGGCCCGTTCAATGCTGCTTACAACTTTGATTCTACTTACTTCTTTACATGTCTGATAAAGAGTGTCCCTCCTGCTTGTATTCCAGATACAGGTAATTGCTTCCCACCTTTACATACAGACATAAAGTTTTGAGTCAATTAACCTAATAACAGGTAAAATGTTTTCGTCAGGTTCAAATAAATTACAGTTTAAGGAGCAACTTATTGCATCTGTTTAAACTAAAAACCTTTGCCACATCCAGGAAAATTCTTTGCTCTGACCTTTTGAATGTGATTAATGTTGTTTTCACTTCTGATTTCCAATCAAGGTACGTAATCGGAGCACTGAGGTAGTGTAACTTTTACTCAATATTCCTCCCCATATTAGATATGCTTTTATTCCTTTCAACCTTATAATTTAAAAGGCAAATTGTCTGTATTCCAGTTATCACCAACTACGTCAATCCACAAATCTCCCTGCTACGTTTAACTGCAAGGTCTAATAGCTTAAACTAACTGCAACAAACTATCCATTTCTCTCTTTGAGGTTGGTTTCAATCTTGAAATATGAAGTTGGAGCATATTTAGTGATGGAAACCACCAGAAGTGCTAAAAATACCTCTGCCAGTCTGGTAGCCACGAGTCTCCATCACACACTCATTACCACACGACCTGAGGTTGGGAGGAGAGGAGAGAGGAGGGGATGTGGTCAGGAGAGAGAGGCATATAGCATGTGTGCATGTATGTGTGTGTGTGTGTGTATGGATGTGTGCGCGTGTGTGTGTGTATTGAAAGGGTTAGCAACAGAAAGGAAAGGAGAGAGAAAGTAAGGGATGTGGTAAAAAAGCAAAAAGAGAAGTGGAGAGTGAAAGAAAGGAAGAAAGAGAAATGGATATGAGGTGTGCAAGTGTGTGTGTGTGTGTGTCTGAATGGAGTCGAGACTGGTTGTGGTCAGATACATTAGTATTATATGATATTTCCTATGGTCTCCTGGCATTTCTGAATGACGGCACATATTGAAGCCTATTGGCCTTTTATTGAAAACTCGCATCACATCATTTCTCAAGAATTTGCAGTTTGTTTGTCTGGACAAATCTTTTTTTTTTTTCTATGATCACTTTCCTTCTCCTCATCAGCTCTACTTTCCTCTCCTGACCTCTCGCCTTCTCTGCGTCCTCCACACTTCCAGCCACCTTCCGTTTCTCCTCTCTTTTCTCTGATTTATTCCCCTGTTTCTCTCCATCCGTCCGTCCGTCTGTCTGCTGCTCTCCATTCCAGCTGCCGAGTCCCTCCAGGACCATCAATCCTTCTCCTCAACCCATACCTGGCCCTCATTCAGCACACACACACACACACACTCACACATGCAGGCATACACATACACTGGATATCGATGCACATGTACATATACAAAGCCATATGCTTGTATGCGGATACATGTAGCACGGACAAGCGCTTAAAAAAATAGTACACAAATACACACACAATGAATCCAGAGGGGCAACCCGATCCTTCAGTCAACCTTGGAGTGAATCATACAGATGGAACTTCCAGGTTCGGGTCAGAATCTGAAATCAAGACTAACGAGATGATCTGTGGCTCAGGGGCTGAGGCTGTGCGCAGGCAGCAACTGGATTTGAGCTCGGCTCACGACCAGTTTCTTTACTGTCCTCTCTCCCGGTCTAATGCTGTTATTAATAGACTGCAGATATGAAGATGACACCATTTGAACTCTAAGAAGGAGAGTAAAAACTTCAAGTTCACAAAGTATTATGCTGCAATTATTGGTTTCTTTTATGTTTCACATTCAGAATTTATTTACTTTATATATATGTATGTGTGTGTATACACATATATACACATACACACTAGGGATAGACCGATTATTAGCTGGGCTGATTATCGGCACCGATATTCAGCATTTTGACGCATATCGGCATCGGCCTTTTTTTTTTATTCAACGGCCAATAAGTGATCAATTTGAAACTGGGTTATTTTAGCTCTGAGGCAGTCGCGCCTCTCTGTCTGCAGTCACTACTCTGTCTCCAGCATTGTCCCACCCACAGCACCATCTGATTGGTTACGTGCAGAGCCACGGCACGGGTAACAGCCAACCACCAGTGAAAGCTGTGCACACACAGTGCTCACACACGGCGGAGAAAGTTTTGCCGAGTGGAGAAGCTCCAGAGAGCAGATATGAATATCAGCTCCAAATATCGGTAACTGGCCTCCTTGATTACTAATAATCGGTATCGACCCTGAAAAAAACATATTGGTCTATCTCTAATACACACACATACAAACACACACATATACATACTTATACATATATGCACTAAAGATTTGAACTGGACAGTTAACTTTTTATTTTAATAACCACAGAATGACTGAAATAAAACAGGCATTAACATAAGGGTATATAAAAATAAAGTTAGACAACACTGTTTTTTGTGGAAAAGTGGGTAGATTTCACATACTTTATTTATTTTTAAATCTATCATACCTTTCAAAAGTAAAGAATACAAACTAATTACTGTCTCTCTCAGCCACAAATGACCCAGGAAACAAAACATGTTCTGTAGCTCTTTGTCAGTTCTGAGCAATTTTAATCATGCTAGTGGAACAAATTCACATTTTTAGGTTTGTTATTGTTGGTGGTTTAGCGGTGGAAATCTACACTGGTGGTCAAGGTCTGATTCCTGCCTGACACAACAACCTTGTCATCCTCCATCATACCACAGCAGATTGATTCGGTGTGTTTGATGGAAGAGGGGAGGTGTGTGTGTCTAAATATGACAGAGGGGAGGCCATGACAAATACGATACGCTATTATTTCTGCCCATGAAAATCAGTTTCTTTGTTGAGCTGCGGAGAGGGAGCATCCCTTGCTGAGTGAATTCAAAACCATTCAGTGCTGCAGCTCTGCTGCAAAGATATATATAAAGGAGGACGGCACGTCTCTTTTCCATCTGCCCTGATTCAATGTAACACAAATAAATTGCAGCCTATTGCAAATCTGCACTTATTTCTTTGTTGGTTTTGCTTCAAGATCTCCAGTCCTTAGTCTCTTTTGCACACTTTCAGCCATTGGTCCTTTTCCTCAGGAATTTAAAATGTGTGAATTATTGTATTTGGACATTTAAACAGCCAATTAAGGGATATGTCTAGGTAAACATTATCACCTGTTTTGGTCCATATATATGTCAAAAAGAGCAGAGCTGCCCAATGCAAACACATGACATCAGCATACAGAAACTGGTGCTGAGAGAGACTGAAAGATGAAGTGTGAGAGAGACAGACAGAGAGAGAAAGAAAGTAAGAGGCAGAAACAATAAATAGGCAGAATTAAGTGAAGAAGAAGCAGAGGAGTGGAAACAGGGGGATTAAGACAAATGAGACAAACATTTTCAAAAGTTGGAGAACAACAGGGAGTATATAAATATGTTTCTTGGGTGGCCAACTGTTTGACAATGTGTTCAATACCCCTGTAGTCCCTGATTTAGTGGCTGGAAGATGTGATAGTGATGAGAGCAAGGGAAAGATTAGGAGTGAAACAAAAGAGAGAGGTCACATGCAGGACTGAGTGTTGATGCATGAAGGTGAGAGGGGAAGAAAGAGGAGGATCAGATGAGTAAAGTCAAGGTGTTAATACTGTAGGTGTTAATGTAGATCCCAGTATTGAAAGAAGAGAAGAAACAAAAAGGCAAAGAAAGAGGAGAGAAATGAAGGAGACAAAGAAAAATGAACAAAAAAAGTGTTGAGGAAAGGAAAGAGGGGATGACAAAAGCCAAAAGAGTTCTGGAGAAGAACTTGACTTAGCAGCTGTTTAAACATCATAGTAGTTCACAGTTTATTGTACATATGTGCATGCTTCTTTAATAATACCATATAGTCCACTGAGCACACCAAGAAGTGTAAAACAAGGAGATTTGGATCACTTTTTCAGGAAAATATCTAAAAAATAAATGTAGATGATCAATGAAGGTAAAAAAAAGTGCACTCCCTCATTTACACAGGCAAAATTAACTGTGTTTTTTCAATATGCAAAGGGTGTGAGTTTCAAAGATTAGATAAACTCATTCATTCCTATTCTAAATAGAAAACAGCCTGAAATCCTTAAAGCTGTCAAAGCTTGTCAGAGGAAGAGTCACAGCTTGTTGGAGCAGTTCACTGCAAAGCTGGACAAAAGCAAAACTGTGATTATGTTAAAGGATGTGGCCTTGGTAGTTACCATTGTCTTTATACAGTGTACGGCTCCTTCTCCTATGCACACACACACACACACACATATATATATATATATGTACATATATTTTTGTGGATAACATGTCATTTGCTTTTTACAACATTCAGTGTTCAGTTTCCATTTATTTTTTACTGTTGTGAGCTAAAATAATTCCTAGAAATCAAACAAGAGTTCTGCAGAAGAAGCTGGATTGTACAGAGTGATCTCTATAAGAGACTTTTATGGAAAAATACAGTAATGCATTTTCTCTTTTTTTTTACATGATCTGTTGTTGCATGTGATACTTTGGAAACATAATAAATGTATCAAGACAAAAACATTGTGCATAGAGAAAAATAGTGAAAACAGCCTCTTCTAGGTCATTTTTAAGAGAAATCTTTACCTGCTTGTCTTCTAAATGCATGAATATCTGAGAAAGCCAAGACCAATTAATTTTTCACCTTTATCAAATGTATTTAAAAGATATAGTGTTTCTAAGTTAAATACAGTTTAAAAGTTGGAAATTCTGTGTTCTGACATGTCTGTCATTGTTAATAAAAGTGAAATAAATTAATTCTATCTGCTGTGGATTAGTAAGCTACATTCAGTCTAATATTTGCTGTTATTCAATTCAAAACCAAAACTATTATTTATTTTGGTAAGAGTTTGCTGTGTTTATTTCTTTCTCTGACTTCCTCTATGCCTCTTTCTCTACCTTGCTCTCTGTTCCTTTAAGGTTTGCTCATCTCTCCTGAGACCCACCTGATGTTTTTGACAGAAGGTGAGCAAAAGAGACACGTTGTACTTTCAAGAATTTCGTTCGAACCTTGCCATACCACGTCTTACACATACACACACGCACACATGCACACGCATGCGCACACACACGCACACACACTTGTGAGTTCATTCCACTGACTCGCTTCATTCTTTAAATCTTCACCATGACATTCGCCCAAACCGCTGGATGACTGAACCTTTGCTTTTGTGCTAAATTCCAACCGCAAAAAGCCATTGAACCCACTTACAAAGAAAAAAACACAAAACACAAACGTAGTTCATGCACACCTCCTTTAACTAGAACATTACTTAGACTGCAATAAGGCACTGAAAGACACATCACATACACACAATTTAATAACACAAACATATATGCTTGATAAATTACCACCTTTTATGTCACTATTAAATATTAAAGGTGGTCGTAAAATCACCTAGAATATCAATGAATAGTAAGAAGAGTTGGCTGAAAGGGTCACTTGTATATAAGTTAAGTAGGTTTGTAGGACACACAGGAACAGAAAAAACTAAAAATAATAGAAACAAAGCAATATGAAAGGGAGATAAAGCTAGAGATGAAAAGAAATGCATTCGAGAATAAATACCATTTTAAGTCATTATGTGACCAGCTTCTACAGTATCCGTAGCGTTTTATACATCTATACTCCAGCAATTAAATATTGCAGTCATATAAGACTGTCATACTTACAATAAACAGTTTTTGTTCTTCCTTATCAACCCCCTGGAGCCCAATAAAAATAATGCAACTCTAACATGACAGTTCAGGCAAAGATTTGGGCATGTTAGCACTTTTCTCTAACTCCTCACCCTGAAAACATTTTAACTTTCATGCTTGCAGCCTTCAGCCTTAACCAACAGTGGCTTAAGTTATCACTTGGGGACATTTATTAGACTTTGCACAACGTATACAACTTCTCTTACATATGCAGCAGTATTCTGCAGCAGACCTGTAAACAGATGTAAAATCAGTCAGTTACTGTCAGTCTGCTCAAGTCATCTCTTTTTAAAACAGTATCCTCCTCTCTCTGTACAATATTCTTACATAACAAATTGAAAATAAAAATAAAAAAGTAAGAATAAAATGTTTCCAGCAAAAGAAGAGATATCTCAGCTGTATCATTTTAGCCAAATTATTTTGTAAAAAATGGGAATGAGCAGTAGACTTTGTTGGCTCAAACATTCATTCAGTGGTTTAACCAGTGGGGAAACTCTCTGCTGTGATTTCTTGTACTGTGCTCTTGTAGCTTACTACTTTCTGTCACCCACCTTAAACATTCTTTGCCTAATGTATACGACTGAAAAATTGCCCATTTGAGTGTATTTTATCGCACTGCCAGAAAGTCAAACACGTCACATGGCAGCTCAGTGGAATTTGAGAGCACTGTGTTGCATAATATCTTGTTTGCCTCAAATGCAGCCAAAAATGAGGAAAAGTTAAAACTTGGCACAGTCCCATGCACTGCTGTGGCTGATGCAGAGGTTTCACAGGCAGTCTACCTCTCAGATGGGCAATGCCATACGAAGGACTTCATTGAGTTGAGAAAACTGCCAAATCCAGGTTGGGGATTGCAGATCAGATTAACAGACATCCTACTGCAGCTTCAGAGGGAAACAAAACTCTGCTGTGATGAGGTGACACTTCCAGTCCCTCAGTGCCAGGCCAAGGTAAACACAGAGGAATGGGAGAGACTGGAGAGGAGGCAGAGATGTATACAGCAAAGAGACAGGTTGGTAGGAAGGAATGAAGGTGGATTGACAGATTCGACTCTCAGCTCATTGTGTCTTTATAACAGTGCAGCAACAATACTGAAAAGCATTTCACAAACATAAAAAGTGTGTTATGTACAGATAATGTCAGTTTTTTTTGATACATTTGTATTCATAGAACACTTTCCAACTTACTTAAAGCTACATGACAATTAAAATAATCAAACACTTTATACAGCTCAGTTGCGGCTGCTGTTTTGTGCTATAACTTTTTCCCATGATAGAACGAAAATATTGGAAATGTGGCTGACTGTACCAGTCAGTAATGCATGTTATGTCTGCACACATTTAACATAAATACAGCTTAACCAATTACATTATTCATCAGCAATTACGGCATAAGACAGGCAACTAAAACACATTTTTCATTTAGGCACATCTTATATACACTGGAGGTAAAACATTGTCTAAAAAAGAATCTTGATGTTAGTTGTTCAAACGTATGAAATGTTCACTTTCCACAGCAGAACAGGACCATTTCCTTTAAACCTCTGGCAGCCGTTGCCTTCCACCATTTTCTGGATTTGCCAGAAAGTTTGTCAATGACTGGAAATATCGCGGCCCCGAGCACACTCTATGTATAAGTGGTGTTTAGGGTTTAAATCTGACTAAGGATGGCTTTGCTTTATTTCACCCACTATTCTTCACGTCTATCCTTTCATTTTCCACTGTACACTTTGTTAAAAGGCAGATACGCCATAAAAAATAATTGTTATAATGAATGTTTTAACTTTGGCTAAAACCTGGCCCTCCCTCTATCCAGACTTTGTGGTTTACTGATGCTAAGCAGCTCTTGGCATGAGTGTAACACTGCGATTAGTGCCCCTTTAAACACTTATAATTCACAGCCTATGAAAATATTATCAGAGAGGGCCAGCTCTCTGCCTGAGGGGGTCAGGAGGTTGTTTTAATGGTACCATGGGCTCAGTGTGTTGAACTGTTCGAGCTCACAGCATTAGGGTCGTCTTAAATCACTTCAGTGGGTTGAGAATGTGAAGAAAAACTATGCGAGATATAATCATATGTGGAGTAATGCAAACGTGAAAATTAGGCATAATGCTCTGGCTATTAAAACCTTTACATAACTGGAACATGTGGAAATTATTTTAAAAGTTTGAATTATAATGACAAATGATTTGTTTTTCCAGTGTTGTGTCTGAGGGAAAGTCTGAACTCTCATGTGCTCACATCTGCACACACCCCCACACACCTTTAGCTCAGACCTAAATTTCCTGTTAAGTAGTGGAAGGAGGTGCATATGAAAGATTTGTCATTTGGCTGGTGGCTCAGTTCAGCTGACAGTTTATATAAGGAAGTTTAAATATCAATAAATACTTTGTTCTACTGCACAGGTGCTTTCCGTTCCCAAGAAATAATCTAAAGTGTGTGGAAGAGAGACATCATGAAAAATAAACTATACGTTGTCTGCAAATGTATTTGATAAAACTTTGCTAGAATGATTCCATAAACAGCCAAATAGTTATAGTTATAGTTGTAGTTTAGTTGTGCAGGCTGTGCTCTATTTGTTACAGTATGTCATACTAACTTCCCTTTTGTAATGACTGTCTGTTTAAAGTCTGTTTTGTCAATGTTGAAAGTCTTTCAGCCCACAGATGACGCAGAGACATGAAGCAGAATTTATCTCAATATACTGACTATGAATGAAGCTATATGTGAAGTACATCATGAAGAGTTGAAATGGTGAATTAATGGTCTGTTCTTAATTTAAATTATGTATACAGATATTAAAAGGCTGTCATTTTCAATTACCATTTTAAGATTTCCTGACTAACACATATAACACAAATAATTTCTTTTACATTTTAAATATTCACAAATTTTCTAAACTTTGTTCAAAATGGCCTAATGAAAACACACATGACGGTGGTGGTGATGGTCTTCCTGAGAATTACCCTGCAGCACCCTGTCACCATTACGGGCCCTGTGAGCTTCTGTCAGCATCCCCACAACAGCACACATGAATATCGCCCAGCCAGTGACCATCACTACTCCCATGCCCATGAATATTACTGGGCCACTTAACATTGCCATGAGACCCATGGAAAGCATGCCTTTTCTATCCCAAGTTCTGCCTTCCTTCCCTCCTTGGTAGAGATTTTTTTTACAACCCTGATTTTAAAAAAATTAAGAGTGTGTATAAAGCAATTTTTTTTTTTTAATGGAATGATTTGTTTCATTGTTTATCTAAATGCATATATGAAACGTGTGGCACTTAGTTGATTACCTTGACATCTTTATAGTTTGGTGCATTTATTAGACATTGCTTTATTGTTTGTTGATTCTAATATTAGTGCTTTGATATTAAAAATCTTCATTAACATATTAGACAACTGTGAGTGAATTAACATCAACGGTACCCACAAATGATACTGCCACATAAAACCATTTTATTGTAAAGGCAAGTTCGCCCCCTGTTGCTCAAAAAAGAAATTGCGTGTAGTAAAATTCAGTGTCCCTCAAGTTACAGTTTTTCTCAGTCGCTTTGGTGCATTTCTCACATCACTATTTACATTTGCACAACAGTTAATGCATTTCT
>JAPZDY010000025.1:17723554-17760196 GCA_029783645.1 Ctenochaetus hawaiiensis
ATATATATCGTGTATCGTGATATAGCCTAAAAATATCGAGATATTGGTTTTAGGCCATATCGTGCAGCCCTACTCTGATGTTTATCTCTCTTCACATTGCAGACTGAGACGGATGAACATGACGCAAGTAAGGATTGTTGGCAGGGGCAGGTTTTTCAGATTCACCTGAAGGGAAACCCACAATGGCAGACCTAAAAGAGCCCTAGTGTTCCTTTAGCACTCTGTTGGTGTCTTTTTCTTATTGTTGACATTTTTTACATGCCACAGTTGGGTTCATCATTACTTTTATTTTGTACAGGTACAACCTGGATGCAGGAGATCCTCCCACTGGTACTGAATGGAGGGGATTTGACACCGATCCACACCATCCCTAACTGGGACAGGGTGCCCTGGTTGGAGGAGAAAAGATTAGAAGAAGTTGTGGATCAGCTGACTTCTCCTCGGGCTTTTGTCACACATTTTCCTCACCATCTCATGCCCCCCTCTTTCCACTCTTCCAAAGCCAAGGTAATTGATTCCCTTCTCTGCAAGTATGTCATCAATGACATAGATAAATGAAATAATATTACATGAGAAAGCGAGTGCCAGCGCCTTCTGGTCAGCTGGTCAACTGGTTGGTCCATATGCTCTTGTCTGACAAAATTTTCAATGGTAGGGCAGCCGACGCAGGTATTTCCATAGGAGAAGGGGCACCTGGAAATACTCTGTAAAGTTTAGGCATCATCAATATCAATGACACTCTCACTCACTGTGAATTCTCTCAATAACAACCTGCTCCATTCACGCATGGGCTCAATTTTTTTCTAGGGTAAAGTCTGTTAATTCAAATTGACTGTAACATTCATGTTTTCACAGCTCCTTCAGGTGACGCCTACTTACAGAAGTTCAGGGTGAAATGCACCACTCTCTCACACAGTGCATGTGTGAGAGAGTGGTGCATTTTGAGTTAAGCTAGAATAGGCGGAATTTTACTCAACCAAGATTTTCTTTGGGAATTAGATTTTGCATTCATGACATTTTATCTGTGACTGTCTCAACTGTTGTAGGTCATCTATGTCATGAGGAACCCCAAGGACGTCCTTGTGTCTTCATACTACTTCCACCAGATGGCCACTTTCCTTCAGGATCCAGGAACCTTTGATGAGTTCATTGACAAATTCCTGGAGGGAAGAGGTCAGAATTCACATTCCACATATAAAATTAAATTAGGCTGAAGAATGACTCTGCATTTTGGATATTACCATGTGAACAGACTTTGGATGGTAAAGGACAAAGACATCTGTGTGCTTTAGTGTTACCAAAGTAAATAAGCAGTTGTTCACATGTCCATTGTTTGTGTTGTTGTCCACAGTGATATTTGGAAAATGGACGGACCATGTGAAGAGCTGGAGAAACTCAGGGCTGGGAGACAGAATAATGTTCACCACATATGAGGAAATGATTGAGGTAAAAATAAACAAAAATTCCAATCTAAAAAGTAGAGTTTCTCATTGACTCTTAACATTACTTAAAACTCACAAATGGCAGAAACATGTTAGCAGACATAAAGTAGCTGTGTGGGTGTGTAGACTGCAGCCCATAAGAGCATACATACAGTGATGGGAGGCCTCTTTAAAAGCGTAGACAACCAGGTGCCAGATCGTGAAAAACATGCATCCAAGAGGAGCCTTTGAGCTGGGGAGGAGAGGCCAAATTGGAATGTTGTTTCCAAACCCTACTTACAAATCCTACTCACTAACTGCATTTAAAGGCCTTCAGGTAAACCAGGCTTTACTGGTTAGATGAAGTGCATTGTTGCTGTTACCTAATCCTAACATAGCATGGGAAAGTCGCCACTGACCTCAGATTTAATAACTACTATATATTGCAAAACAGGCTGTGATTGGCTTTTCCATCTTTGTGTAAACTCATGTTAAGATCAAGAGTAACACAACTGACCCCTCTCCTAAAAATGTAGAAATATCACCAAGTGAGCTTGAGTTTTGTGGCTAAAGAGGTATGAAACATGGCAAGTAGACAGTCCAGACTGAGTTGACAGAGTGCAGATGCCAGAGACAGATTTCGCAGACAGACAAACAACACTGGCAGAACAGTCTGTCATTCAGATAACTTTATGACAGTGTGTCCATGTTCCCCTCTTTTAGGACTTTCCTGCAGTCCTAAGGAAGATAGGAGACTTCCTGGGCAGTAATCTGAGTGAGGAAGTCATCCAGAAGATAACAGAGCATTGCTCCTTCAAGAGCATGAAGGTCAACAACATGTCCAACTTCAGCCTGGTCCCTAAGCAATATATGGACAGCGAGAAATCTCCATTCCTCAGGAAAGGTGAGGCTATATGTGTCTTTTGGCAGTTTCTTTTGTTTGTTTGCTTTGAATTGTACTGAAATGTGAAATCTCTGAAATGAAATGTGAATCTGGTTGAAGCTGATCAAGACAGTTTACTATGATATGGGAGTTCATATTGGGTTATTTAAAGTAAGTTGTGATCAGCTATGTTAGTGGACAGCTATTTTAGATTTTTGCTAAACAGGAGATTTCCTTTGGTATCAAACATTTATGTGCCTGTGTGTTGTGTTAATGTTAGGAATTTCAGGAGACTGGAAAAACCATTTCAACTCAGAGCAGCTGGCAAGATTCACATCTGTCATTCACAAAGAGCTGGAGAACGAGAGTTTTCGTCTGCCGTGGAACTTGGATTGAACAATAGCCAAACCAAAGACAAAGAGGGAGAAATCTGTAGAATTTAAATCAAGGCATATCAATCATGAGGTAAAGATCTCCACTGCTTTGGTTTTACTATTAGCTTTAGAACTAAAGTCATTTAATGTGATTGTGATTTTATAGAGAACATTGTTACATGACAAGTTTCTTCTTGGAAGTTATTAGTTAGATAAATATTTAGTCATTTAATTTATCTAAGATGTAAAACATTTTATCACAGAAGACATGTTTGTGTCATTTATATTAAATTGACAACAAGAAAGTGGTACTACAACACTAATCACCTGATTCCCCCCACAACTGAGCTTATTACAGCTGATGCTCTGGTGCCAGGCACTTTTTTCCCCTGCTGCTGCACATAATGAAATAAAGAAATAACACATACTGATGCATTCTTCCCAGTTTGCACAATATCACTACATAACATCACTTTGGCACAGTAATTCTTTGGTTACTGATACCACTTTATAATTGTTATGTACCTTTAAATATAGTTTCTCATCAGTGTGTAATTACTAATTAAAAATAACAAATATAACATGCTGTTTTTTGGCATTAACAACAAGTTATTTAGTCAGGATGTCTAGCATAACAGCCAAATTACTAGACTATATCTCTTACTGTGTTGTTTTTTGTTATTAAAACATGATACTGGTTAGTATTTTATGATACCTTTGACTCAGTTTTTCCAACATTTTCAATCCACCAATCCCTTTACACAAGAAGATGAAAGGTACAGAAATGTACTTTGTTTCATATTGTTACATTTTAATGATTTGTTTACTTTATTGAAATTGTCCTGATATTTTAAACATATGTTCAGCTTTAACTAGTTGTTTACATATGTATACACATTTGTTATTTGAATTGTTACTATATAATTGTTCTATGTTTTAACATAGAACAATTATTATTAGTCTTTTTTTTATTTAAAAATTACTAAAATAATTGTTTAGGCTTTTTGTCACTAGTATTAGATTTTTATCGGCTTTATATGCCTGAGTTCATTATCTCAATTTTATTATTTGTTGCATGTTTGCCTTTTACTCAAAGAAAAGTGAAGTCCTCTCTTCCATTTAGGAATATGAATGTGGGAGTAGTTTGATATGAATGTAGGTGCTGGTGGTACAAACTATGTACTTTGTTCATTGGCAGACTTCCTATGTCGGAGAAAAGTAATCCTGAAGCCACTGTTTTATAACATTATTAAATGTTAAAAAAGTTCAATTTAATATATTATTCAACACACCACTGACATTAACATTCATAACATTCAATAGTAATTAGTCATATGAGATAATTAGTAGGAGAAAGTTCCAGGCTGTCTGCCATACTCTTTCCAGCCCAAACATGCTCTCAGCTGTTTTCCGCAGTCTTAATCTCTCATCTCCCTTCACACAACCATACTGTAGCTATCTGTTTTCCACAGACAAGCACTGACAAGTAAAGTGCACACGACCTGCCTCTCAGGAAACCACAAAGAGGTGATAAAGGAGTCTTAGATAAAAACAAGAGATCCTGCTTCGGTTGAATAAAAGGATGAAATGTTTCACTCAGAAGTTTGTGGATGAATAAACACTAGAAACCCATTAACACAACTTCATTTCATGATTGTCTGCTCTTTGTCTGCTGTATGTGTGAGCAGTGTAGTCATTTGTAGAGGAATTCACCCAAAAACTTGATATTACAGAGAAGCTTTTACAAAGGTGCTTTAACATCAAGCAAAAGTAACTTATACCAATTGGTCTATGTGGAAAATAAGAACTTCAGTGACAGTATTCCTTCTCAGCCTTGGATGTTATTCCTATGGAATATTACGTCACAAATTAATGTTGTGTTCCTACTATTCTGAAGATTTGCAACAAACAGTGTTCAATTTTTCCAGTGTTCTTGGAAACACATTTACATACCAATCCTAACCAATCCTAAAGCAGAGCTGTTGCTTAGGATGTTTTCTGTGCTTACTAAACAGACCTGAGGGTGACTGTTGCCAAATGTGTCCCCACCCTGCAAACCACAACAAAGACAGAGGCACAAAGAGCCAGAGAGACATGTCCTCCCACACTGGGGAAAAAAAAGCATCTTGGCAGGAGTTATTTAAGGTCAAATGTATATTATAGAAAACATAATCCAGCTAATACTTAAACAGATGTTGCAGCGCATTACTTATTTACTTGAAATTTATTGAATCCAACCAATAGATGGCAGCCAAATATCATCACTGTGTCTGTAGGCAAAATAGAGAAACAGGCTCTCATAGAGAGACAGGACAAAGACTGGACTGACAGACACACACAAGCAAAGGTTAGAGTAATGATACAACTTTGTTTATAGAGTCTTTGTAGACTTTGGTAAGTAATGAGGCTGCAGGTTTTATCAGCATATTTAAATTCAAATTAAAAGTCAGAAAAAAGGTAATCTTTATTTTAAGGGTCGAGATGCAGTCAGCTGTAAGACAACAGATTGATACCAGAAATCAAAAATCTGTGTTGTATCCCAAACATTAAGATTGGAATCACTTACAGATGATATATTGTAGAACTATTCAAGACACTAGTATATTTGTCTTTGTAGCATTCATTTCATGTTAGTTTCATGTTAGCTTTGTTACTTATAACCTGCATAAAATCAAGTAAAATAAGTCAAATTTTCTGTTTATCTTGATTTGGTATTATTTCAATTAAATAAATATGTTTTACATAGTGATTAAAAGTTTATTTAGTGTCATCAATTATTTCTCAGCTTATTTTAGCTGCTGACTGAAATTTAATGTGAGGAGCTACCAGGTTGTTCACAGTGTGATGGAAAATCTGGTCAAGGATGAGCTGGAGAAATGAGAATGTCAGGAGGTGACATATGTCTTACACAGAAGCATTTATTGTCAAACTTGACATCAAGAAGACCAGCACCACAAATCTGAGGCTGTCCTGTGTGTGTAAGGTGTATAAGTCTTTGTTTCCTCAGGTCACAAGTCCTAAAATACATGTCCAAATAAGGTAGAGCTGTACACCTTTAGGATCTTATTGGGTATTAGAACATAACCTAACTAACCCACATTGAGCTCTGTTCTCTTTGAGGTAACAGTATCTCATACCAAAGTTCTATGTCTGTCCTTGAATGTCTGTTGGCGCTGTGAGCTATCCTCCTGCCTGTTTGCTATCAGGGAGAGCCTAACCTCGGCCTCGGTTGCTCTGGTGAGGGCGCATAATTTAAAAAATATTCATAAAACATTTACTTTGCTTAATAAATGATCTTTTTAAAATTATACAGCTTCCACATTTGTTAGGTCCATGTCAGTGCATTACTACGCAACAGAAAAATTATACCTTATAAATAAATCAGCAGATTTTTACTTCCAAATATATCTAATCGGTAACTTAACTAAATACCTGTAAAATCAAACAAACAGATTCTGTTTTCTTACTCTTTTGTTGCTGTTCTCTCATTAAGGAGTGCACTTCACACACACATACACACACACACACACACACACACACACTGTTTCAGTAATGCACTGTATCATCACATGCAGAGAACACTTTATTTTATTGTTTTGTCAATCATTTCCACCTGCAAGTAGAGCAGATTTAACATGACAACACAAAGACAAAGAGAAATTAAAGTTAAGTTGTGAATTTACATGCTTTAAATACCATCTGAATGATGCTGAAAAATCCGTTGTGAGAAACAGGACTCGTGCTAATGTTCTCATTGATCTGTGCCATCAATTCATTTGAAAAAAGTGCTTCTTTCTCATTCTTGGTTTATGAATATCAC
Organism: Ctenochaetus hawaiiensis; assembly: GCA_029783645.1. Classification (NCBI taxonomy): domain Eukaryota; kingdom Metazoa; phylum Chordata; class Actinopteri; order Acanthuriformes; family Acanthuridae; genus Ctenochaetus; species Ctenochaetus hawaiiensis. The sequence goes on from JAPZDY010000025.1 coordinate 17,730,053, forward strand.
TGAGTATCACAAAAAAAGTTTTAAATCAAATATTGCTTATGCATCCCAGCAATCATCACTTTGACCAAAACCACTCCAATGTGTTCATGCACACTCCTCTGTCATTGTTTTTGTTCTTGATTTTAGTTTTAACTTGTACACAACGTTGTGAATGTAACATTAGCTTCCAAGTTAAGTCAGTCAATTCTGTAGAAAATCTCCTCTCAGTGTATTTGTGTTTGTGTCCCTCCCTTCTCTCTGTCCCCTGAGTTCTGACACTACTTCAATTACATGGTGGCCTTTTGTGCCCAGGAGGGGGATTGAGTGTGTGTGTGCATGGGCCTGTGTGTATCTATTGAGGCAGACGGTGTGGTGCCTGCTCCAGGACACCCACCTCGCTGCCGCCTTGTGCCCACTGGTCCTGCCCTGGGCTGCCCACAGGATGCTAGTCTGCTTTGATACCCTCCTCTCATCAACATGCTGCAGACGTACACACTTACACAAGATAGCCAATAAGTCCTCAGAAGATCCTGTAATCTTTTAAAAGGCTGTAACACTCAGTCAGCCAAGTCGGTCAACTTCCTCCGCCCAAAGCAATGCTCAAAATTTATCGGATGAAGCTCCAGTTGAGGACAACCAAATGTTTTTTGATCAGCTCGAGTGTTTGCAAAAGCCTCCATAGATCCAAGAGTTAGGATATTCACTCTGTGTATGTCTGAGGTCTCCAAACCCCGAGCTGGTATTCTAGTAATTTCCTTGTAACTTTATTTCAAAAATAGCCAATCCACTAACCTACCAGAATGTTTGGAGAACAATCGTCTGGCAAGTTGGTTTCTATTAATAGTAAAAACATCATTGGGCGCATATGTTTTTGTGTGTCCTCTTTCTGGTTTAAATAAACAGTTTAGTGTTTTGGGATAAATTCTTACTAGATTTCTAATAAATATTTAGACAAAAGGACTGATAACACTTTAATGTCATTTATGTAAATATGAAGCTATAGCCAGCAGCTGCTTAGCTTAGGGCAAAGAATGAATACACATCAAAACAGCTCACATGGTCCTTTGAAAAACTAAATCAGCTCTAAACTTACTAACATGTTATATTTCACTGAGTAAATCCAAAGTCTGAAAACGATAGTTTGCTGTTTAATGCAGGGTTATTGAGTGGAGTAGTGTCTGATCCTGACCTGTAACCTTATTGTGCAGCGCATAAACCCTTTCAAAATGGCAAGTTTTCATTTCTATACTCCAGTTACGGTATGGTTTACACAAAGACACAATTCTCTTAAGTAGTGCCACATTTTCTCAGCACCAGACAAGGCTAGATTCAGTGTTTCATACTGTTTCTAGTTTTCAAGTTAAGCTTATTGGCTCCTGATGACTCAAGCTACATATTTGCTGCATGCAACTTATATTATACTACTGGCACAGTAATAATGTGGGGTGTCACACATCTTTTTTTTGGGAATAGTGAATAACGGTACTCTGTTTCCTCAAATATGGACTGCTTTCGGTTGTAAAGACATTTTTGTAAAAACGTTTGTGTTTCCAGTAACATATCACATACTACTTTACATTACTACATACTTTTTAAGGAAAGCTACTTAGACTTCTTTTAAGACCTGCACTCCCTGAACTTGACTGTTTTATTCATAATGTTTCAGTATCGTTTGCCCAGCTAAATTGCCCGTGCATGATGTCCTTGTTAGATACATAGAGCCGGCTGCCACCCTCCCTAGGGTCATATAGCTGGCTGTAGACATCTCTGGACAGAGAAGTGATAACCTACAGTGCAACTTCAAAACATCCTCTCCTCCCTTTTTGTATGACACAGAGAAGTCATCAGGAAAGCTGATGCACCATCACGCATGTATGCCTTTTTGTACACAGTACAAGGTACTATGGTGCATAACTCTGGGTCTGTGTTTCGCCATATCCATCTTTCTAATAGATATGAAAACACACACTCTTCCTTATTTTTTTTTTTACATATTTAACTGTTGCATTGTCAGAAATAATAGGTTAGGAAAAACAAAAGCTTAATACATCTTTAGGACATCAAACCATATAATATTCAGATTAAACACACCCATGCCTTACCTAGAATATGACTGATTTTCACAGACAACATACTTTTTCTGTCAAGCTGCATACTGTTTCCCCCATCCATCCCTCTGTCTACATACCCTTCATCCTCTCTTTTATTTACTGAGTGCATCAACAATGGTGACACAATTTTCCAGGAAGGAGTACATTGATAAATTCCACATTTACCGACATGTAAATAACTTAAATTTGTCAAACACACACACCAACACACACAGTCCACAGTCACGCCCCACCCAGGGTGTCTGCACAGTTCCGGGCCGTGGGGCAATTAGGAGTAATGGCAGGAAGCTAGTTAGCGTTATCTGCTGCCATGGCGGCCTCCACTGGCACAGACTGACCCTGGACCAGTCACGTAGAGACACAGACGTACAGTCAGACAAAGAGCCTGTGAGGGGGGAGCAGGAGGAAGAGGAGGAGGTAGACGGGCATAAGAGCCCCCAGGCAAAAGGCCTGAGAGGACATCAATATTATTCACCTGCTGAGCTTCATCCATAATTAGACATGAGAGCTGAAGAAACCATTTTTTAAAATTGAGAGTATAATTACATAATTAGCCTTTTTTGTATATTCCTTTCTTTCTGCTTTCATTTATTCATTAGAGATTCATCAGGACCACTGATATACAGGCATTAAACATTTACATACACATTTAAAATCACACAATGAAACTTCTTTGTAGTAAAAATAGTTGATATATTCGCTATTTTGGGCATACATGTGGATTTAAAGCACATGTAAATGTCATCTTAGCTCTCACAAACTGCTGGTCCTCATATCAAGAGCTCTGTCATGTTGTTGGTTTTTTAGGTCTGTAAAAAGGTATATAATTCACCTCTAATAAGCTGTTAGTTAGCAGTGACTTATCCAGCTCAAATTATTCCTTGAATTCATAGTGTCAGCTCATGTTTACTGGGTAACAAAAATGACTTTGTGTCCCATCACTATGTCACCATGCACTTCAGCTCCTGGCTGCAGTCATGATGTCGCTCCATTGTTCCAGTAGCACTTCTCTCTTCCTGTATGCATGACTCTACACACATGCCATGGAGCGGGTGTGTTCATCAGGGGCGACACTGTGCATGGCGTTGCAGAGCGCAATAGGATGTGCTCAGGGAGTCCCAAAAAAAGACCAAAGAAAATAAACAGCAGAAATCCCTGAATGAGGTTCCAACACAGTAGTCACGTAGTTTGACAAGCTCCAAGTCACATCATCAGACAGGCAGACGCACATTGATTTTTGTGCTCAGTGTCACTGTGACTGTATGTAATCACTATGACTGAAGTCTAAACATTTGGATTAAGTTCAAGGCTTACCAGCTTACTTTCTTCAAGCTTTATGCAATAGGAGCCATTACAACTATTTTACTATAGGAAAAAACTTATGGGATAAGTTTACAGATTTTTTCTCAAGTCTGACTGTCAAAATCAACAACATCAGTCCTCCCATCTGCACTGGCTGTGAAAAGTTCCCTTCCTAGCCCAGTGTTTCTGACACAAGAGGAAATTTACAGTCCTCATTCTGAAATAATTCACTTCAAGTTTAGTAGGCAGTATACCTTAAAGTGCAATAAGGTTAAATTTACTTGTTATTAGAATGCATTGATTTTTGAGGCACAAGGTTAATTAATGTATTATGTTACAACAGGAGTTCCCAAACTTTTGCAGCTTGAGGACCCAAAAGAGAAATTTGGTGTCTTCCCTAAATATATTCCTTAAATATATTACTGTGATGCACATTAGGTACATCATAGCAATAATAACAACAATGCTGAGTGTAATGTTAAGTTTGTCAAGACCTCATAAACAATATTACAAATAATTTTGTAAGCATCTATTTCATAAAGCCATGGAACTCATGAAAAATGCTATTTTTCCATTTAAATTTGGATGACAAAATCACATATTGGCGTTGTGCATATTATTTTCCATATCAATGTATTTGATGACCCTTTTTGTAGCTAATCCTAAGTTTGTAAAACACAAAGTTTAACAAAATGCTATTTGTAGAGCTTCATGCTTGCAAGACTTAAATGACAGTATGACAATAAATCGATATACTAGTAATTTTTTTTTTTGCATCATGGAATTTTCTTAATAATTGTACAAAGTGCTTCAAAAATAACCAAATAAAACAGAAAATAAAACCATTAAAAAAACATTAAAGAATAGAAATTAAGAGCATGAAAATGGAGGTTTAGCTTATTACTCATAGGGATTAATGGATGTTTGGCTTTAACTTTACAACTTTTAACCATAGAGGGTGCTCCCTAATACAGTTTTAGAAAAAGTCACAGACTATGTGACTTGAATACTTTTTTTAAAACAAAATAACATACAATGGAAAAACAGTTTTGAGTAAATTTTACCCATTAGGGGTTTTAGTGTTAACCAGATATAATAGGAGGCACCAACAGCTCGAGTTACTCAAATGAAAGCCTGCGTGTTCAAAAGATCCTTTGTTCTTTGTACACATTTCCTCATTGCATTTACTTTCAATACGCTGCCTGCTTAGACACTGTCCAGGAGTACCACTACAAGAATTTGTAATTAAAAGTAGTTAGACTGGAAAATACCAACCTGATTTGACTAACTCAAATCCCCAAGTTAGTTTTAGCTTGGCACTCCAAAACCTTTTACAAAAACTGAGGCCATCACTAGCGATAACTAAGATAAGACTCACTGACGATACGCTTATAGTAATACAGCATGGAAAGCAACGTGCCAGTTTTTCCAAACACTGTGTCCCTTTATGTTTAGGCCGTCCGTAAACTCTCACATGTGAATCCTGTACCCACAGCCTCCCTGCTAAATAAACTTTCATTCATAAAATATTCTTGCTATGTTTCCTGATTCTATCAAATGACTGAAATCCGAAACACATCAACTGTTCAAGACAGTCAGTTTTAATGATGTTTGCTAAATGTGTTTGGAAGAAAACATCCTTAACGGAAGTTCTAGTAAAATATCAGCTGCTGGCAAACTGCTTACAGCCTGTTGCAGTGTTTGGATGTGAATTCATTCACTCATGAGATGGCATGCAAAATAAACTATAAGTCAAATAAACAGGACTCCAGTCTGCCATACTATTGTTTGTATTGCTAAGCTGGGATTGGGTCAACAACTTCCCCTGCAGTTCAAAACGTCAATGAAAACTTTACTGAAGTCCCTTCATGTAATAGAAGTATGTAATTTAAGTAATTTTTTGATTTTTTTTTTCACCATCTGACAACCAGTGAGTGTAAAAATGCAGAGGCAGCTTGTAGTTACTCTGTCTCATTAGTTACGCTGCTCTCTTTGTCTACAGTAGAAAGCTGATTAATTAAACTTCACATGTAAAAATGCTTTGTTTTTAGACATGATGACGGCTGCCAGCAAACCATCTGTCTTCCTGCTATTGTTGCTGCTGATTGTATTTTGAATTTTGGCGATGCACAGTCAAAAAGAGCCTGTCTATAGTCTAACTGCATCACGCAGATGGTCTTGGATGATAGATTGATGATGGACCAGATGAGTGAGGAATTAAGAATACTTTTTTTACTAATTTTAGCAACTTTTAATTAGAAGAAGAACAACAGACCTGAAATACCATCACAAATTAGACTATAGACACAAAGATTTCAAGGTTAGATCTAGTGGCAAAAAAAAGCTCAAGATTTTAGCAGCAGGCATTTTATCAAAAGACAGAGTTTCTCAGATGTTATCCTTCATTCCAATGTCTGCCTTTACAAATCTCTAATTAGCATTTTTCCCTCAGTCATTCAACTTAATTAAAATGACTCTGTTTCTAAAGTTTGGTCTGTTGCATCCAGTTCTCACAATCTGTTGTTGTTGCGGGCTGCATTTCAATCAGTTCATTGGAACATCAAGAGCACATCTGGAGCTGAATCTCCTAAAGAGGGTTTAGATGTTCTCAGTGTTCAGATGAAAGATGTGATGAGAGACTTAATGGCGACATTCAGAATTGTTTAGACTGTCCAGCTATTTGATGAGGGACATGGCGAGTACAAAAATAGTACCTCACTTTGTAGCTCTCTTAACTTTCTGAGTTTCTTGTGACAATCACAGATGCTCAGAGTAACCCAAGTGCACAGACAGATGTTAAAAAAATGAACCTATCACCTGTCTGTCTCCTCATAGTGATGGTCCAGTATGAGTTTCCTGTATTGTACAAGAGGTCAGGAAGAGAGGAGCACTGAGCAGGAAATAGTTCAGGTCACTCCCGTTATCAGCTGAAGAAATACGGAGGTTCAGGGGTCTGGCAAAACGCCGAAGAGGTCCAGAATAGACGCGACATGCTGCTCGGGAGAATGCACAACAATGTTTGTTTATCAGTTGTTTGTGAGACCACAATGGTTGGCGTACACAGAGGTTTTGATTACCTCAAGGCTTTGCCTTTACTGTCTTCTTTGTATGTAAATAGAAGCTGGATAAATATAGCGATAAGCGGTCACTTTCACACTGATAACAATAGAGAAAGTAGATGAGAAGGGAACGGCTTTTTGTTTAATTTGGAGGCCAGTTTGCTGCTATTTTAGTGGCAGTGATGATGTTACAGATGAGCACAAACTGGTTCTGCACACAAGAAAGCGACAGAACTTAGATCACTGTGATGGTAATATAACAACTACTCTATAGTGGCTCTATAGTTTGCCTTATGTAAAAGATTATGATCCTACTGTAAATATGTTGTCTTCCCAATAACGCTATAGTTAATGAAGCTTTTAAACTTAAATCCACATATACTGAACATATATTTGTAGAGCTTTTTGATTAAAAAGGCTGCAGCAAGGAAGGAATGGACTCCAGTCATCCAGACTCAGATGACTCACAAAAAAGTTGAGAAGATTTTGACTTGAAGAACTGCTTGAGAAATGAGTGAATCAAAGCAAACTGCATTTTATAACCAATACTGGAGACAAAGTGGGCACTTAATCTTATCATGATCTTAGAAATTTGTGGAGGTTGACTGGTGGGTCAAAAATAAAAGAACAGAGTTAAATAAACACTCATGCACACTCACATTTAGCAGATGGCCTAGAATAAAAAAGCCTCTTGATTCTGCTGCATGTTAACAATTAAATTTCCAAAAATCATCTTCCACAATTTCACAGTCACATCACAGAACTTGCAAGCTGCCATTTTCACATGTTCTCACAAAAATACTGTTGTCTCACCATTGTTTTTTATTGCTTTCAACATATTGCAACTCAAATTTTGCTTGAGTTGAGGGGACTGACTGTTTGGGATCAAATATTGAATTAGCTGTAGCATAAAACACATTTAATGGTTATATTCCACTTTTAATAAGTCGGATTAAGCACACCCACACAAATGAATACACACAGACACACAATCATCAAAACATCGAAACATCGAAACACACACAGACGGACATTTATACATAACATGTATGCAGCCAGTGTGGTTGCACTGATCTTTAAGTAACGTCAGTCATGCTATCAGCTGGGTGGAGAAGACGTCTGGCACTGATGCACATACACATGCACAGCTCATTGTAGAGTCTAGTGCAGGCTAAGCACTGATTATTATCTTTGTCTGTGAGCACTAAGTACTTCCTGCCTCCTAATACTACAGAGTGATGACATGTGAGCACAGTATCGTGAGTGATGAAATGATTTCTCTTAGTTTTGAGTCATTTTTATAAATTAGTAATATATTTTTTCCCTTTTACTCGTCGCATATTTCTCGTCCAGTCAGAAGGAAGGAATCTAAAGTTATTATAAAATATAATTTTAAATTGAATAAACTATGAAATAAACAAATGCTCTCTGCATAAAACTTAACACAAGTAAAGTTAACCTCTGTCTTTAAACTCATGTTTTCTGCCAATTTTAGTTAATTGTGAAACTAAAACCGTTTATCTGCATTCCTCCAGTAGGTCAGTCTGTTGTTTTAAGCACAAAATAACACGCCGCTAATCAGAATTCCGTCCAACACAACAGAAAATTGCTGTCTGTGTTGAGTCAAGGAAAGCTGACCTGATTAGACTGAAAGATCAGTACACAGTCAGACTCCATTTCACAGTTTTTAAATGATCTTCATGCATTTAGAAAATCATTATTCTAATGTTCATCACTTTATACATGAATCATGCTTGTGCACACAAGGGGAAATTTGACTTATTTTCAGTAATTGTGATGCTCATTATAAAATAATCAGTTACATTTTTTCCTCTTTTAACTGTGTGCATTGTGAAATACTTCTTTGCAGTTGTGCTTAGTGTGATTCCAGTCACATAAGCCAATAAACCAATAAACAGAGCTAAAAAATATGCACATACACAAGCAGGTCTGTTTTGTCCACACAAAGACGAGACTGAGGGTGTGTTTTGTCCTGTCACGAGAATCTGCCTGTGTCTCTCTCCACTTCCTGCCTGTCTCGTCCTCATGTCTTCAGCTGTCACATCATTGTTTTGCCAGAAAGTGTGTGTCGTGTGGTTGTGATTGTCCATACATTGTTTTGTGTTTGTGTTACATGTGCAAAGACACAAAAATGAGTTATGTAAATGTATATTTTTACCATAAACAAAGTATTTTGTGTGTTGTTTGTCTATTTTTATCGACAGAATTAAAAATAGCTTGACCGTGGTCAGGACACGTGTGCTTTCACTGGTTGGAGCCCCAGGGAAAGCAGAAGTCATTTCTTTGAACTAGCCAGGTCATTTTAATTGCTTGAACCTAGATAAACTGCAGCTAATTCACAATGTTAAAGTTATGTTTATAAAACAGCAGTTGTTAACCAAAATTTTGATGAGCTTTAGCTGAAGTCAGCTAACTAAAGAGGCAAAGTCACCATGTCTCCATACTGGTCTCATGACACATATTTGAGCCCCTCATGACTTATGGTAAGTGGTGTTCACTAAAGGCTGCTAAAAAATAAATATTAAATCAGCAAATGTTTCACTGTTTTCTAAAAAACAAAAACCAGCACAATGTAGCCTCAACTGGCTTAACAATTCAAGTGTCTTATCCGCCTGCATTACTGATTAATGTCCTTGTAGGTTTATTGTTGCAGTTGCCATAACAGGGTTGTTAAGAATTGAATAACGGGAAAGATTGTTACTCCTGCCATTATAATGTTAGAGGCCATCCTTGAACCAAGACAAGCGTCAAATTTCCCTCCCATATAAGGCCACCTTTGGTCTTATGTTGTGAAGATGCAAGGGATAATGTGATTTGTTTATTTCAGGTCTATTCGGATAAAGAGCCACCATTTTGGATAACTGACTGAGACAGACATGTTCACAGACAAGGTGCTGCATTAAAGTTTTATACATCCTATGTTTGGTCACATCCAAGTAGTCTTGAAAGTTAAGGAGCTTCAGTATATGGAGTAGATCTGATTGCATGTGTCACAAATATAAGTGTTCGTTTATATCCCTTTAGTTGGTGGTCCTTTTTCTGCTCTTACCTCACATTTCTCATCATTGACCCAACTGAACACATCAACACTGACTGGAATTTCTTTGTAAGCTGTAGATAAACAAGCTGTTCAGTCTGTCAGATAGTCAGTCATCTTATCTGCCTGCCTGACTGCAGGCCTGGCCTGCATTCTTTTATTCATCCCTCATCTATCTAGACATGCACAGCTGTCTGTCTGGCTGTCCAGTGAGGACATGACATGACCAAAATATTAAAGATTTCTGTAAGAGACATTAAAATGACTAATGATAACTTTAAATAAGGGGACATCAGTCCTGAGTGTGGCTAAACATTGTGGTTACACTGGCTACAAAGCATTTGACTGTATTTTAAAACAAAGGATCACAATATAAAGTGCAAAGTTTAAAATGTACAACCTGGTGGTCAAGATTCCTGCATTTCACAAGGTTGAACCAGGTTTGTCTCCCAGGGTGGGAGCAGTCTCATGCAGGTCATGAGTAGGTCAACATGCATTTGACTGTCATATGCTCTTGTACTTCCACAGCAAAGTCTTAACTAAACATCAACCTCTTACGTACAGTATGCTACAGTATATATCTTGTACTGTAATGAGCACAAAGTTAAAAGTGTAGTTACAAATGTCAAAGATATTTTGAGTGGTAGTTCATGAATGTTTGTCAAATGACCATACTGACATCGACAAAATTTGGCCTCTTGTCTGGCTAGCATGCTCAGCCTATGCTAATGTCAGGAGGCTAATATTCAGCTAACATACGCAGTCAAATATGAATTCCTCAAGCCAGAAAACGACACAATATTGTAGTGCAGCATTTGTGAATAACCATGGGAGTTATAATTAACCCTTGTTATCATTTTTAAAGTTGTGTAGAAAAGAAACACGTAAAACATGGAGATGGAGAAGATGGAGCTGCTGCTCACTATGAGGCTCATAATGACTGTGACAAGTAAGCAAAAAACTATAAAGCCATTTTTAGCCAAAATTGTTAGGAACCATAACCCCTGCGTCACTGTGTAGAGATGTTTAAGTAACTTCAGAGTTTGTGCTTGAGTTCAGGACTGACATAGACCTCAAACCGGAGTGTTGTCAATGTAATCAATTAAAGGAGTTCACAAAAAATAAGGCTGCTTAAACAAATATTCTCTAGAACAGCTGTCAGAGTGTGCCCACCCTTGTTAATGGCCCCTCTTTAACGGCCCTCATTACAAGCACACTCCGTTCTAATGAGCCATAATAGCACCTCCTGATAATCAACCTGATAGGTGGCCCCCTTGGACTCTCAATCCTTTGATTGGCTCGCTGGATGGCAGTGTGGGGACACTGATAGGCTATCAAGAGGCGGGGGTGGGAGGGGCAGGCTGGCTGTTGGCCAATAGAAGTGATTGGACCCAGAGGAATGAAATTTGAATGACAGCGGGCACTAACACTACTAGATGAAAGGGTGGTGACGCAAGCTGTGTGCTTTTCTGTATGTGAGTACGTGTTTCATCTAAAGTTTGATTGACCCTTTTATCCAAGGCATTTTAACCATGAGGCATTAAACTTTGAGGTGAAAGGCCATTTTAATGTACAGAGTTTTGATTAACCCTGAGCTTGAGTAGATGGGTTCAACAGAGACATTTTGACATGCCACAGTCGAAAAAGCACATGTGGGTATAGTAAAATGAATGATAGTTGAGTTCTATTTCGATATTTAAGTTTCAGGATCCTGATTTAAGCTGGTTTAACACTTGAATAGAACAGAGCGATCATTAATGTTGTTAGTTACACCTGTGCTTCCTTTACTACAGCCAGTCAAAATGTCTACAGCTTACAAGATGTTTGTTACTTGTGTTTGTATGTGGTTGTGCATGTGAGTGTGTTTGAGTGTGTGTAAGCTTGATGCTGATTTGGTCCAGGATGCTCACAAGTGACTGTCAAATCATGGGTTTATTTGGCATTGGAGGATGACTGATAAGACCAAGCTTCTTTTGTGTGTGTCTGTGTGTGTCATTGTGACATCTTGTTGTTGCATTTTATTCAGTTGCTGTAGCCCTTTTTTCACAGCAGACATCTCATAGCCATAAAAGTAAAACATCAAAAAGTGTTTTGTTATATTCAGGTGCTTCACTAAGTCATAACATAATGACAGTGTAGCAGCAAGCACAACACCAGGACATTAAGACTGAAGGAGCTACATGAAATTTAGCCATCGTCCTTGATATTAACACTTCTGCTTTTTCTGCTGTATCAGAAAATATGCTGTAAAGAGGCCTTGTGCTCAGTATCATGAAATGTAATTACAGTAATATTAAACAGAGCTCTCATTGCTGTTGTTAATAACACCTTATGCATTGTATTTATTGATAAGTCTGTTCTGAGAGAGACCTACAAGAATAAAATTTAATATACGCTTTCACGGCATTTCAAAAATCTTCAGTGTATCTCTAATGACAACAGAATTTACTTTCTTGAGTCCCACTTTGATTTAAATCTCTTAAGTCTATTTTGATTTTGCTTTGACTTGACAACTTTTACAAAAGCCTATGAATGAAAGCAATATGGTTAATTTGGCATACTGTATGTCAGTGTGCTTGAGAAGAATGTCATGTTTTTTAAATGAGACTGGGGGAAAGATTGAATGATAAAAATATCTTTCTCCATCTCTTCCTCCGCTGAGGGGCTGCCTGCCCTGCTTTTATCCGACATCATGGAGGGAGAGAAAGTGGACAGACAGAGGGGAGAGAAAGAGAGAGAGAATGAGGGTGAAAGACAACAAAAAAAGATTTAAAAACAAAGAAAAATATGACAAAAGATAGTGATAAACATGAGGAGACAAAGACAGAGACAAAAGAAAGGAATGAGTGTTAGACAAACATCATTCAGGCATCACCTCCTGTTTGTCGTCATGAATGGTCGAAAGTAGCCCTGGTGGGGTTAATGAGAAAGCAATGTTCCCTCTTCCTTACCCTCCACCCTTTCTCGTTTCCTCTCATCTCTACTGTGCCCCTATATAACCTCGCCCACAGCCCCTCTACACCAGTTATCTGAGGGGATAGAATCAACAGGTGTCTGTATGTCAGTGGGACACACTGTGAGATAGTTGAGGTTTCTTTTCGTGCAGCAGGTTTTTTAGTTTACTAGTATTTTGATATTCTGTCCAGCTGTGCTCACTCGAAAACCAAAAGAGCTTATCAGACAAGCTTAAAAAGCATAGTAGCATAGGATTAGAAATATAGTGAAGTATACAATAAGAAATCAGCAGGCAGGTAAATATGATGGACCGACCAGCTCTCATCCTAAAAACTACCTTGCTGCAACTGATGACAGTGATGATGATGATGATGTATGGCACAGGTAAGACATCTTTTGTACTGACATTTTTTTTGATATGTCCAACATGAATGCAATGCTGTGAGCAAAAGTAGGTTATTACTTGTACTTAAAAGTTGTAGACAGTCTTAATACAGGTGTAACCTTGATCTTCATATTGTGCTTTTGTCATAAAATTCTGAAGTTTAGTCCTGTAAACAGCTGACAACTTCTTGGAGGTGGGAATGCTGATGAATTGTTAAGTTTTTGCAGTAAAAGCTGAAAATGGTCTGTATTTCTTTGAGGCTTGGTGGGTTATAAAATGCCCTACAGCAGGATAATACGTTACAAAAGTTAAAAATGTAAAATCCAAATTAAAATAACCATTTTGGCATCAGTTTTTGTAAATGATCTCCATGTCAGGTGCTTCTTATCATATCTGTTTTTTCTAGCAAGACCTACTTTGTTGTATGTTTTAATGCTTTAACAGGAACAGAGAAACTCACATATATGTGTCATTTTTTATGTTTGAAATGATAAATAGTAACAAATCACAGTGCCATGACTTTAAATAGGCAACAGACATTTTCACCATAATTTTTAGGGTTGAAATGTGTTGTGTGTCTGGTTCAAAACATTATTGTAGACAACTCAGTCTTTTTCAGAGATTTGACTTGAATATGCCCTGGTGCATAGACACTTTTTGTTTTTTGTCAAAACACTTCTTGTAGAAAGCAGGTACAGGAGCCAGAATAAAATAAGATTCTTCTCCTTTCCTCCTCTAGATGCTAAGATGGACATTATTACCAGTAAGCAGGATGTTGAGGTGGGAGAAGAAATCTTTCTGTTGTGTAAAGGTGAGTCATTTTAATTTTACTTAATGGCCAATGCAGCTTGTCCTGAATCTCCTCAAGAAAATAAGTCACTTTGCCCCTTTCTCCTCTCATTCTTCTCTCCTGTCTTAGCTGGGGGAGAGGGAGACATTACATGGCAGAAGGACAGCGTAGATATTGATGATGACAAGGTGTCAAAAGTGGATGAGACCTCCTCTAAATTCCTCATTAAAAAGGTCACAATGCAGGATATGGGCGTGTATACCTGTTCGTGTGAGTTCGAGAGTGGACACACTGATCATGTCGACTATCAACTGTATGTTTATGGTACGTAACAACTGACTGCACACATATGCTTGAATGGTTAGTTTTTGCCAAACATGTCCAGTGCAACAGTGCTTTTCTTTAGGAAGAAACTTTCTACCTGAGTAGAATTACAAGTCGCATTTAATGAACCAAGCCCCATTTATTCTAATTACAGTATCACTCATTTTGTTGCATGCAAAAAATAAACATCTTCTATTTTTTTTTTTTTCCAGAGGGTCCATCATTTGGCACCACCCCCACCTACCATGAGTTTCTGGAGGGCAAAAATGGTGAGGTACCGTGTGTGGTGGCAGGCCAGCCAGCGGTGGATGTTCTGTGGATCAGAGACAAGGAACAAATCCCTTCTAATGGTACAAGCAGCATCCTGAGCCAGTTTTTGATCTCTAAGTCTAACACTTGAACACTAAAGTCTAACACTAAAATTCACATCTAATCAATATTCATGAGGTTACCCTTGACCCTTCATGAAATGTAGTTTTTTTTTTTTTTTAAGATTTGTGTTTGTTATGGCTAATGTTTTTGTGTTTTTTCTCAGTTTTTATCGTGACTTCATCACTCTGTCTCTGTTGTCTCTCCATTTTTCTCTCACCTCAGAGGGATTGCGTGTGCATCAGATGTCTGATAACACACTCTCCATTGAGAAAGTGAAAAGAGAGGATACTGGGACATACGTTTGTGAGGCCAGGATCAGAGGACGCCCTGTCAATAAGAGACTCTCTGTCTCTGTTGTTGTCAATGGTCAGTATCTTTTAGCTAGTGGCAAAAGAAGGATAATTCATGACATCCAGATTCTTTCTGGCCATTGTGAAATGTGATTTCTAAAACAACCACTGAATGTTTTTGCCGGGATGCATCAATTGCTTTGCAAATTGTTTGACAATCATATTTGTATTTACTTCAAATTGTAATGATTTTAAGTGTGAATTATGTTTAATTTTGGCCACAATGTGTTTTTTTCCTTTAGCTCCTCCTACTGTGCATCTGAAAGAAAAGGAGAAAAAAGTTTTGGCCGGACAAGAAACCAATGTTTCGTTGATATGTTTGGTGGACGGTCACCCGAAACCCAACATCACCTGGACCTTGTAAGTCCTGACCTGTAAAGAGTTGGTAATAACTTTTTAATATCCCTATAAATTCATTAGTATGTGAATAATGAAAAATTCTGTTTTAGCTGATCCGAACCAGTTTCTCACCAACTCTTTTATATTTCAAAAAAAGTCTAATGACTTACAGTATCAATACAGAACAAAGATTATATTTCTTTAGTAACAATCTTAACTTTGGACAATTTATCATCAGCAGTGGTGTCATTTTGTGTTGATATGGAGACAATAGCATGTCATTGTCTGTGTGCCAGTGGGTAGATAGAGAGACATTTCCTCATCAGCTCTGTTTATGTTCTGTGGCATTGTCACTCCATCTTTTGGCCTTATTCTTTCTCTTATCTTCCCAAAAGTTCTGGATGATATTTTGACTTGCCTTTTGAATATATATGAATATCAGATCCCTGCAAAATTACTTTAAGTGTGTTATGCTCTGCATTTCTTTCTCCCAGGCCAACGTCGCTTGACCCTTCACATCATCACTTCAACTCAGACCAAAGCCAGTTGACTATAAGGTCTGTTGCCAGGGCCGACTACGGAAAGTACATCTGCACCGCCACCAACAAGTTAGCTGAGAGCAGCGAAGCCCTCACACTTCATGTTTACGGTTTGTTTCATATATATGTATATACATATATTGTTAATACCACTAGAGTCCTGAAAAATGACAATCTGCTGTTAAGCCATGATGATGTTTTACTTTATCCGGTTTTGCCTAATTACTCAGACATGTTTTGCTCAGCAGTTCTGTTCATTTTAGTTGAGTTGGTCACTGATATATAATGGAGTCGTTTCATTTCAGAGGCCCCAGAGGTGTTTGTGTCAGCAGAGCAGCAGACTGTGGCAGTGGGTAAACGTGTATCTGTGTCCTGTAATGTCACTGGTCATCCTGACCCTACGCTACACTGGATCAACAAACGCAATGGACAGGAACTGGTAAGAGTGTGTAAATACTCACAAACATATGCAGCTTGAAGCAGCCCAGGACTGCTTAGTAACTTTCACCTCTGTCTAACCAACTACATGAAATATGAGAATTTACAGGCTTATCTTGGATCTATAATATGATAGGATGCTTTGTTTTGTGCCTCCCTCTGTCAGGAGTCTGGCTCTGGTCATGTCCATGTTGTTGATGGTGTGTTGATAATTGATGAGATGATGCCCTCTGATGGTGGACTGTATTCCTGCATGGCTGTGAGCACCATTAGAAATGCATCAAGAGATGTTGCAATATACAGTAAGAGTCTTTATTTGTTTTTGTGTTCAATATAACAGTTAAGTGAATAAAAAAAGAAATTATATTTTTGCTTGGAATCATGCACATGACATATAGTTTTCTAATATCTATTGTTCCTTCTTTAAATCTTATTTTCCTCCTGTGGTTTGCCCTCTTAACCCACAGCCACTCCTGATATGCCCCACTTCCTGACTGTGTCGCCCGGTCCAACCTCCGTCTTTTTTTCCCTTAAAACCCTGCCCGTCAATGGAGGAACGTCAATCACAAGTTTCAGTTTGCAGTGGAGGCAAAGTGAAGCAGAGGAGTGGAAGGAGCACATGGTCTCAGTCTCAGGTAAAACATCTGCTCTTCAAAGAGGCTTTGCAGTTGTTTATTATGACTCTCAGAAAGAAAATCAGCCACTGTACCATTTGCACTTTACACTTCTTAGTAGTCATAAACTTTATTCTGTCAGAAATCCACTAACGTTTCATTTAGCACATGGGCTAATGTGTCTTTCTATGTTTGCTTTTGTAGATCCTCTTGTTATCACCAACCTCAAACAGTACACTCAGTTCACAGTTCGTGTGGCGGCCTTGAACAGAGCGGGACTTGGTCATTTCTCAGACACAAAGACTGTCCGCACACTGGGAATACGTAAGTGCTTAACATACTAACAGCACTTTGAGCATCACATGCACCAAACCGATATTTAATGTTTTGTGTAGTATGCACTCTGTGTGTGTCTGTGCACATATTTGTGTGTATGCCAATGCGTATTACTCCACGTAAAATATACAGTATGTGTAGTATTGACTTACACCAGTGTGTACTCAGTGAGCCTTTTTTGTCTCATGTGCCATCACTTATTTTTCTTTTTTATCCTTCATGCACACGTCTTTACAACTTTGCCATGACATCATCACCTGCTGTCTGATGCTCATTCATGCTGCTGATGGCACTGTGTAATCCACTGTCATCCATCATCAGAAGGTAAAGTACAAACAGTGATCTACTAAACTAGTCAATCTGTACTGTATGTTGCCTATATAAAAACATATAAATATATATGACTCTTGAACATAAAAGCATGGTCATTAATTCCTTTCCCTCTCTCTCTCTCTCTCTGCCTCTTGTCCATAGGTGAACCAGACAGTCCAGTTTTGTCAGTAAATAAGATGAAAGTAGAGAGCAACTCCTTCTCTGTCCCTCTTAAACAGAGTGATGATGGAGGAAGTCCTCTACAGCACTTCAACATACGATATAAACAGGTATGAGACATTGTGAGTCTGTCTCTGTATGTGAAATACTCTACTTCAAACCTGTTGTTTCCTTCAGTCTCCCATTATGCTCTCTCTCTCTCAGGATAAAGAGGAGACAGAGTGGGTAGAGATGCAGCTGCCCCCTGATGCTGATTCTATTGCTCTTAAGGACCTGTCTTTTGGTTCAGGCTATCAACTGAAAGTCACAGCGATTAACGCTAATGGTACCTCACTCCCGGCCATGTTCAACTTCACCATTGGAGATGAACCTGGTATGCAGCCCCCTACTCTCCTCACCATATTCTTTATCCTGTTAGCCAGGAAATGTAGCCCTAACTTTGAAGTGTGACTGCTAACAAAAAACATGTTACTTGCCACACTGATGATGATCCCTTCTCTTCTTGTAGTCAGAAGCCACATGACCAAAGGCAGTGTAATTGGCATCGTCATATTCATCTTCCTGGTAGTTTTCCTGGTGGTAGACGCCACCTGCTGCTACAAAAATCACTGCGGCCTGCTCATGTCCATTGCTGTGAAAGTCTTTGGTCGAAAAGTCCCAGGCTTGAAGACGCTTGAAGATGGCGAGGGAACCAATAACGGGTGAGTAGCTGTGTTGTTATCTGCACAAAATAGAAACTCCTTTTGTGGTAGAGTTGTCATCATGATATATCAAACCTTTGTGTGTGGGCAGAGAAGTGAAGCTGAAGGGTATATCAACTCCAAGGGGCAGTATGCAACTGGCAGGGGTTAACAAGTGCACTAAAGGGGAGCTCACAGAGGTCACCTGCGACAAAGCTTCGCTCACCAAACACGAGTATGTTCATTCACTTCACATCACTTCCATATAGAGAAAACCATCTCAGCTTTGCTTAGATGTTGGCTGTTCTCTATTAATTGGACATCCAAGAAAGACGTGAACCAAGACATCTGTATCTTACTTCACAGACAATTACAAAAATGATGGCAAATCAAATTCTATGCTTTCATAAATGTTTTTCAAAAGTTAATATGACCAGATATTTTCCAGCACTTTCCCCCTGTATGCAGAGTTGTTGGCTAAATCAACAAAAAATAAAAATGACAAGAAAATGATCTGGAATCTTCAATTTTTATGCCCCTCTCATTAATGACTTATCTCTTTCTCACAGGAAAGTACAGCCAGGCAGAGACCTGCCTATTGCATGAAGAAGAAACCATGAAGAGGAAAACTACAGGAATAAGTGTGAACTGACAAATCAGTAATGTGTAGACAACAAGAAATATCAAACAATCACGCAGTCTTGATAACTGACTCAAAAGAGCCAGCCAACTCTATAGGACAGAACCACCATGGGAAAAATCAAACTTTATTGACAGGCTGCAGGAAAACACTCATGTTGCTGAGGTTTAATCCAACCAGGATGTTTCAGAGTGTTGGAGTAAGAGGAGAGCAGGTGAGTTTAGCCTCTCCTGACAACACTTTCCTCTCCTCAGCTTGAAAATCTCACATCTATTAGCTGACAAAGAGACTGACAGAGGTTACAGTCAGAAGGTTATATTTTTTCATCTTCTGTCAGCTCTGATTTTACTGATAAGTAAAAGCATCGGCCTAAACAGGGTAATTTTGATGTCTGTGTTTTTACAGGGTAGCACTATTGGTGTAAAAACTGTAAAACTGTATTGCTGCAAAATGAGTTTCACAGCAAATGTTTACTGCATTGTGAATGTTATACACAGACACAAGTTTTTATTTTATTTTTATTCGTTTTAAATTGTATCGTGGATATCCCTTTTCTTTTGTCAGTTAAAAATATTCTACTCTGATAATGATGTTTGTGCCATATGTATTTTTGCTGTTATTATATTGTTATGAACGGTGCGTTGGGGCTGCTCCTCTGATTGTTATGGAAGGCCAAACATCTTTTTTTAGGTCATACGACACTTTATCTCGAAACTAATTTAAGCAGCACTTCAGCTTGAACTTAAGCTAACTATTTAAAGGTTCTCCTGCTTTACCTATTACAGTACAGTTTTTCAAAACACTCATGACCTTGTTTGCATGATACTAAGAAATTAGGTCAAATCACTAAAAATCATTTAACCAAATCTTAGTTTATGGATCACAACATAAAGTACAGTGTTTTTTGCACAGGTCTTGTATGCTCTAGTGATTAGGATTCCTGGTTTTCACCAAGGCAGCCGGCACTCAAACAGTTTCATGTCTGCAGCCAACACGATGCCATTGACTTTTGTCCCTCCATATAATTGCTTAAACTAAACACCAACCCTGTAAATACAGTACACAAAACTAACTTGACCCCTATGTATTTTATCTATATATACTGTAACTGGTGCCACTATGTATGTATGGCACCCGTAAAGGAAGGAATATGCACTGATATTTATTGTTTTTATTCAGTTTTATACATGAGAGGTTTTCACTGAGAGGCTTTAAACTTGAAGCCGTGTTTAGCTTTACTGTTAAAATTTCTTTTTGTGAGGGAATTTTCAGAGGGTTGGTAGCTTACACTGGCCACCTGGGCACCTACTTTAAAAGCAGCTTTTTATATGAGAACCTCCCTTAAAGTACCTTTAATAATGGACAAAATGGTAAACACATACACACCCAAGAAACTGGCCAGTATTCTAAGTTATTCCATGTTTAAAGTTATATTATTATTATTTGCAGTAAGACTGATAAATATTGTCATGTGAAAATGTTTTAAGTCAGATATCTTTTTCTTTTACAAAAAACTTTTTTGTTTGAAAGTATGACATGTTGCAAACTACCTGATTATATTGTTTTGGTAGTTTTATGATAACATTTCTTTAACACTGTTTGTACATAATTATATTGTTATGTCCTTATGTTTGATAAAAACATGATTTGTATTAAGGCTTTACTTTTTTTGTGCTTAACAGTTGTTTGTATTTTAATTTTAACAGCATCTCATTGTCACATGTAGTAAAAACATGAATTCAGAATGGATTATGGTTTTTAATTGCTGCACAAATTCTAAAAATTAATTTTACTAGTGTCTATTTTGAGGAGCCCTGGAAGGATGAGGCAGTGCTTCTGCACAAAGAATTAATTTAAAAGTAAATTTACAGTAGGTACAACTGGGTCCAAGCACAGCAACTATCAGACTGAGGCCATCACTAAACAGGGAAGCCTGTTGTTTAAACCAAGATAAAAAGCAACGGTATCGTGAGAGCCTATTTGTGGTTTAAAACATGTTGATTTTTATATTTGGGTTGGCAGAGATGTCTTAGTTTATCATGCAGAATGATAAAAAAACAAACAAACAAAAAATGAGTTGATTTTGTGGTGTCATGTCAAATATTTAGCTGAGGCTTTCTGAAAAATGTACCTGTTGTTTATCCCTTACACAAGATATGATTTTTCCTAAATTATGCAATCTTCAGGAGGAATTATGAGTACTGTCGGGGAGCTCTAATCACAGAGGTGTCCTAACATCTGTGACAATACAATCTTCATAAACGTAATTTTTCATGTGTCTGGAAGTAGATATGGCTGCTGCCTGTGTTTTGGTCTTCACCCAAGAACCCAGTGAATCAAACAACCTTATTAGGACTGTTGCTATTGGAAGAAATTAGATATTTTTAAGATATTGTAAATATTTATATTATTTTAAAGATTTTTTCTTTGTAATATCAACATGAATGGATCACAGTTTATATGTGGACTGAATTGCTTGTTGTAGTGGTATTTGGATCATCATTCACATAGAGCTTGCACACTGATTAAAAGGTCTTACAGGCCTTCTTATGCCATCACTTCCATCAGTCATCTCATCTCAGCAGTTTGTATTTCTGTGTTTTAAGTCCATGTTGTCAGAAGCCTACACATGTGACAGTCATGTTTCACTCATCAGGATGATAATGGAGTGGATCTTAAATTGGATGACAGTCCAGAGGAAGTGGAAAGTTTGGTTGGCAAATGTGGCTGAGTCACACTGTTATTAATGACTGACAAACAGAGGATGTGGCAATTGAGACTGTGAGAGTATTGAGAGTGGTCTACCTAAAAGGCCTGTCTGATATTACTTAATGCACAACTATAAGACAGCACTCATGATGTACTTTACTTCCATCTGCAGCTGCCCTGTAATTTGCTAGTTTGAGATTATTTGTCATTTTTTCATTTAAGTATATTAATCCGAGGGCTTTATTTTTTATTTATTATTTCCTTTATTATTATCGTAGCAAAGCTTACACAATAAGATTATAACATATGATTAACTGTTACACATTAAACAGTTCACAGTATTCAAGTCGTCTTAAATTGTAATACATCCATTCATTTATCAACTGGTTTTAATTCATCTTCAAGGATCTTTACAATACTATATACTCACAGGAATCATTTTTATGATTTTAATGTTTTTTTTATCATTGTCATTAATTTATACCTTTAATGTGATATTTGAAATGAATTTTCTTCTCTGTGTTTTAATAAACAAGATTTACCCTGAAATGAACTGTTTTTTCACTCTGAAACTCCTACTTTTACGAGACTAACTTACCTCAATTATGCTTCCCAATGCTTTATTGTACCCTAGTGAACCTGGATGAACAGCTAAGGATGATATACAGAGACGTGCGAACACGAGACACACAAAACACGAGAAAAACAAATTTCATTACGCAGCATAATAGTAGTCTTATGCATGAGTGAGGCGGACAGTTACAGCAGAGGTGGGCGCTGAATAGCGACTGTATCAGCCTGTGTGTGCTGTGAGACTGGCTCGACGGGCGCCGCCCTCTGCCTGATACGTTCCTGCTGACTGGAAGCACATGACCAGGCGTGTTTACACCTGCAGTGACAGAAACACACATATCGCCAGCAGTGACTGTGCCACTGACAGGGAAGCCTGTTGTTTAAACCGAGATAAAAAACAACGGTATCGTGAGAGGCTTTTGCTTAGAGAACGTTCACCGGGTCTTGGTAAGTTAGCTTAATTAGCAAGGCTGTGTTTCCCCCCTTGGTCTTATGTACGGTCGCTGCTGGCTCTTCCGTAGCAGCTGCTGCTAGCTTAGCATGCTAATTTGTCTCGGTCGGTTACCTCGCTGCTGCAGCATCACCGCCCAGCCAGGTTAAAGGCTATCAAATTTTGACACTAAAAAAGACATGAAGCGAGTGTTTTTCTTAATTAGAACACAAGCTGTTTTAGTTTTTAATGGTAACTTAATTTAGGCGAAAGTTACTTTACGAGTTAGCTACTTTGTGTTAATGTCTGTTGGGTGGTAAGTATTAGTGTTTGTAGCTAAAGAAAGGGCTTAGACAGGTGGCTTAACCATATATGCTGAATTGACAGTCAGCTTTAAAAGAAAATACAGACAGTTCAGATATACTACTATGGCTTTTGCTTAAAGATGATAGTGTTGTCTTAGCTATTTGCTCGCGTGAAGCTGTCACAAAGGTTATGGTCGATTGTAAGGTTAAACCATCATTAATGGGCTTTTGACTCTTGGTTTCAGTCATGTGAATGAGAGTAGAAAAAGTATGCCCTTAAAAAAATCCTATGCTTTGACATTACTTGGGTTAGATAAACACTGCACGGGCATCATTTAATCATTGATTGTGAGGATTCACCTCCTAAGAAAGATCTGAACATGGTTTCACTAAAAATAAGAACACTGAGGCCTGTTAAGCCTTGACTTTCAGCCTAAATGCGTCAATATCCACATTTTGTGTTTATTTCTTAGCACAACAACGCCTCTGCCCATCTGTACCTCCGGAGGGAAGCTACATCCTCAGCCTCAGGCTCCAGGAAGCCAGCCCTCTTGCTGTCCACCATGGATGAGACAGATGTGGAACGTGAGTCACCTCTCCTCTCAACTTGTTTACATCTCATTTGCTTTGTTTGAAAAAGCATTGTTCAATCATATTTTCATCTTGGCATTTTTTTTACTCCTTTTTTTTTGTTCTACTGATCAATCCTCCCATTCACCCTCTCTCTTATTTGGTGTTTTCCCTCTAGAGGTGACCCTGGCTCTTCTAGATGCAGCCACAGATAAAGACTCAGAGGTCCAAGAGCAGGTCAGGAAGTCGATGTTGACCCTTGGAAAACAGCACCCAGACAGAGTGTTAGCCATGTGTCAGGATTACCTTCTTAAACACCCTAAGGTAAAAACTACACTTCTATCCTGTCAGACACCTCTCATAGTGTCAGCATAAGGGTGACCTGAGAAAACAAGCATGGGTAAACTAGAAGCTGGCAAAGGCCTCCATTTCTTTGATTTCTGATAGGGGTAAGATATTTTTTTTTAAACTGTTAAACATTAAGCCAGATTGCAGCAAGCAGCACTAAAACATGGTACTTATGTAATGGAAACTATCTGTGGTATTAGAGATTTGTCTTAACTTCAGTAACCCGTTATAACAATAGTTTGCTGCTAATCTCTTAAACTCAGTCACACTTAAAAGAACGTCCAATGCAGTTTTAAGGAAGAAAAAGTCTGACTTTCAGTCTTAGATTTTCAGATTTCACAGATGTCATTGAAGCAGCATAAATCCTTGTTTACTATACTGGTGTTTATTTTGCCATTAATGGATCATAAGCAGGCATTTCAATTGTTTCTTTACAATCTGTAAACATGTCGCTAATTTAATGTCCACAAAATGTACTGTATGACTTTTGCCATAAAAAATGGCACATAATGCTTAACCCTAATTTGCAGCATTGCTAACATTTCCCCTGCATGGGCGAATTGAGTAGAACAAAATAAAAATAATTTGGCCAGCTAAAATCCTGCAGTATTGTCATTAATGCAGCTTTATGTGTTAAGGGAAAACATCACTCCTATTTAGGTATTTTCCTTTCCTTCTCTCTCTCTCTTGAAAAAGTCTCAGTCCCACTGTATGTTTGGCTGCAAGCTCAATTAGCTCAATTAGCTCATCTCTAAGCTTCATAAGCTCCATTAGATGTTTAGTGCCTTTATTTAAACACACAGCAGGACTCTGCTGCAGACATGGGCTGCTAACAGCCAAGTATCTCTTCTCCAGCCAGTTTCCAACACAGATTGAGTGTCTTTTTGGATGTAACTGTTACATTTCTTTTTTTTCTTTTCTTTTTTTGTAGCTCTTGTGTGAAGAAGCATACCTGTGACAGAACCAGAGCAACAAAAATGTACATGTTCTCTGTTGTAGTCAGCACCACATTCAGGTCATCATCTGCTCAGCTATAGTTACACATGCATAGAAAAACCTCTTTCATCTTGAAAGTGTTCAGGGGAAGATCTTTGTTGGTCTAAAATATAGTCTGTCATCCTTGGGATGACGGGTTGCCATTAGTCTTGGTGCCTGACTCTTTATTGTTATTTATGTCCGTATTCCCTTGTTTTTGTTCTTGTCCTCATTCACCTCCTCCTCTAGTTGGTAGTGAGCCACAGAGTTGTGATTCTTCAGACTATTGAGCTGATTGTGGGCTGCAGGATAGAGGAGATCAGTTACCCAAGAATAAAAAGTATCATCTCATTGGCCTCAGAGGAGATGACAAGATCTAAGGTGAAGTATAATCCTTCAATTTTTCATATTTTCCTGCAGAGGGAACATGATAAATTATGTTCCTTACTGTGTTCTCCTTTTTTCTGCCTGATTCTCAAAGGAGGTCATCCCTGATTGGCAGCAGGCAGCCAGTAATATATTGGTTGCTGTGGGTAACAAGCATATCAATGACATCATGGAGGAAATACTAAGCAAGTTTCAGCCTGGGCTTCTACCTCACTTCTTTGTGGTCCAGACACTAGCCAACCTCTCTGATTCCAACAGTAAGAAAATATTTCAAAGAACACAGCACAAAGAAAACACACACTGGGTTTGTCAAGTCATAAAAACGACCATATACCACCCACCCATACACGCACACTCACTTCTGCTCACAAAGCAGGTATTCAGAAGTTTTTGAGGAAGACAGGAACCTGTTAAACCTGTCCAAAAACAGCTTTTGCAGGCCAAAGATTCTGCACAACACCAGAGTTAATTTATTAAAGAACAGTCTCTTGTGGTTTGGATACTGCAAGGACTTATTTGCACATCTAGTGCAGAGGTCTAACACTCACCTGCAAAGGACATACAGAGCTGTTAAACTGTTAAAGACATTCATAAGCTGTAGTGTAGGGTAAATCCTGATATATTTCCAATCCTCTGTCTGACTGCCAAAGTTCCCCAGGTGCACTGGTTTAAAACACTTCAGGCTTAGTAGATTAAAAAAGCACTGGGATAGAATGAGCTGCAGGGGAAAGTATGAAGACATAAGTATTACCGAACAGTTAGAATTTCATGATATCAACACAGACATTTTGAATAAATTTGTTTTAGCAATATCTTGCTTGTGTACTATGCCTTTAAAGTGACGCTAAAGAAATTCAACTGAAAGTTCAATCTGAGTCTTTCATGTTGCAGATGGAGAGCCCTTGATATTAAATGACTAACATGCATTTTCTTGAGAATCACTGTTGCAAATAAAAATTTTTAGAGAAAAACAAAAAAAAGCAGGGTTTATCAGTTGAGTCATTGAACCTGTGCGTCGATTTTGATGCATAATTTGATTTTAGCATAAGGTTACATGGGTACGACTAAAATCTCTTTTAGACTTTGTAAGTTCTCTCATAGCTAGTCAATCCAGCAATGCAATGTGTTGTCAATACAATAACAGATCTTTGATCCGTGCCTTAGAGGAAGTGGTAAGTATTGACGTGCCTTTAATGCTCTACTCTTCTCCCTATTCCCTAGTTTATGGCATGGTACCCTTCCTGAATGCTATTCTGGGCACCATGTTGCCCATGTTGAATATGGCCAAACAGGACAACATGAAGTGGGTCTTCTCTTCTGGTAAGAGCCTCCCTGAAGTGTGAGAAGCTCTCAACACTAACTGCAGCTATTCACCTTCTTAATCTCTTTACAGTTTTGTCTTCTCTTGGTTTTTCTTCTCTCCCTAATTTCCTTTCCCCTCTGTCTTGTCTCTTGTCTCTGTCTATTCAGCTCTTTGTCATTTCAGCGACAGTATCTTAGAGTACCTCGCCAACCTGGACAAGGCTCCAGATCCCACCGTCAGAAAAGACACGTTTTCCAATGAAATCTTTGCTGCTTTTGACATCCTCTTCAACAGTTGGTTACAAAGCAGGGAGTCTAAGGCAAGGTCACCATAGATCAATACTGGGCTTTGGGCAAGATGGTTTTATGCACAGTGGACTACACAAACTACAGAGGCATAACGTTTTTTTTAATGATAGCAGTTTAAAAGGCAAACACTGGAAAAAACCCTTATGAAAGTGCACTGTGAACACAAATCTCACTTGTGTCTTGACCATAGTTTAGATTGGTAAGGGCATGGTAATACAAGTTCTTGTTTGTGTTCCTATTGAGTTTATAATGACCTTTTTAACCCAGTTAAACAATTTAATCAACATAGCCTTGTGCTGCATTACAGAAGGCAGGGAGTCTATTAGAGCTAATATTGTACACTTGAACAACATTTACAGGAGCAGCAGGACATTTATTTCAGTCACTTTTATTCTTTTGTCCATTCTTCTTCCTGAAAAATATACATAGCATAGAACAGTAAACACTTGGCCACAAATTGCAGTTTTTCAACAAATGACTGCGTGTTGTATGATCTTTTTGTCATATGATTTGAAATGAGTTCCCCTTTTTATTTCTTACCTATCTACACATCAGCAGTGGTTGAGGGTAAATGTTAGTGAATTTGTGTAAGCTAAGCTCTGTCATGTTTGTCAGCTGATAACCTGTTTGTCTGTCTGTGTGTGTTGCAGTTGAGGCTTACAGTAGCTGAGGCATTGGGCTCTATGTGCCATCTGATGGCCAGTGATAAACTGGAGGAGCAGATTCCTAAACTTGTTCCCGCCATTTTATCCCTGTACAAGAAAAATAACGAGCACTATGTCATTAGCAAGGTGGGTATGGGCTCAGCACTGTGGACTGTGAGTAGTAAACACTGGAGCTTCAAAATGTCAATCCCGAAACTGCCTCTGGTCTTTTAATGGTGATTAATCTCTTGTTCCTGTCAGCTAAGGGGAAAATATTTTTTATTCTTTCTTTTGTCTCCACTCAGAGTCTGTGCCAAGTGCTTGATGCTTCTGTAAACATGGGTAGTAGGGTGCTGGAGACACAACTGGACAGTTTGCTCTTCGCACTGCATCACCAGGTACACATTACATGCAAACTAAAAGAAATATTGAGTGAACTATGTGACTTGCACATGATACATATGACTGTAAAAATGTGAAACCAGGCAGGAAACTTGCTGACTTAGATTGTGCTCCTGCTATTTTCATACATACAGACAAGGTGTTGTTGGAACTGGTAAACTGGTAAATAAAAAGGAAAATGCTCTAACTTTCACCTGTTCCTTTGATAACCCAATATTTGGTGCATTTAAAAAAAAAAACCTCAGTCAATGTGAATTAGAACAATATGGGAACATTATTTTGTTGTATCAAGTTTTAAGAAAAGAATACATATCAATTGCTTCATTTAAAAGATAAAATGTCAAACAAGTTTAAATATGATCATATTAGTTAGGACAGTCCACTGTATTTTCAAATATGTTTTCAGAAAAGAACTGCCGTATCCTGACAGCTCAATTTAGAATTTTTTTTTTTTAAACACAGTAAATCTGTTTTCAACAATGAACAACAACAACGAATAATATTGTCAAAAAGTCCCATTATTGTGTTGCAGATTGTTAGTTTTGGGGTTGTGGTCTTGGTCATGCCAGTAACTGACCTTGAGCAAGCTGTGAGCCCAAAAGACTTACCACTGTTATGTTATATCAGCTATGTCTGGATCTGTCTGGTGTGACTGCTGATACTTGCTGCTCCCCAGCAGTCTTAGCATTTTCTGTCACAAGACTATGTTTCAGTCCTATCAGCTGTACTAAGTCCATGCGCCTCACTCTTTTGAAGACTGTGTCACTTTTTATGCATTTTAAATTCACCTTACGCTGCGTTCTTTAGATGTGTCAAATGACTGTATGGTGTCATTGTAGTCAGATGTTTTCATAAGCTTGTGACTCAGCTGAAGCTTGGACGAATGCCTTGACTATTGCAACATTTTACCACAATGACTCTGCCACTGATAAACATGAATGACCTGGATTGCCTGGTGGGGACAGAGTATTTCACCAGAATGACGCAACAACTGTACCTGGTACAACAATTATCATTCTTATGCCAGTACTACACACAATTATAAAACTGTGTTTGTAAACACTGAAACTTAAACCTACATGTATGTAACTGAAGTTGACAGAAATCCTGCAGATCTAAACACATATCCTGCAGATCTAAACACATAAGTGGCTTTGAAGCATGTGGTCTAGTGCCTCAAAAAATGTGTGTGTAATCAGCCATTTCTTTGGATCAACAAATAACATTCACCACAAAATTTCATCAGCCTTTATATTGTCTGTAACTGCAGTTATTATAACAGTGTCCAAGGCTGCATGAGTTAACACATGGCTGGAACAGGAACCATTGTGATTTGTATTTTTTGTCTCCCCCTTCAGGTGTCTGCCCCTGTTGATTACAGTAACCCTCCCACTGTCAAGAACCACAATGAGGTCCTGCGCTGCTTCAGCCTATTAGGTACTAAAAAGCTTCAGTCGGGTTCAGTTTAGTTTGTATTTGTGTATGTAAAATATATCTCAAGGAGTTCTTAACAGGTTATGAAACAGTCCTGAAAACATTGTCATTGCACATTTATTAATATTACAGAGCCAAAGTTAGCTACATTACTACACTGCTAGGCAACATTCAGTTGCATCTTTCTTTTACTCACCTCTAAAACAAAATGCACATGCTAACTTTACAAAGATTAGTGCGAAACAGGACAGTGAAAACACTGCTGTCATGCACAAGGGCTGCCAGAATCAATACAAAATTTAAGTTCTTTGTAGTTGCTGTAAATTTCAGCAATGTTTTTTTCTATATTAGATTATGCTAAAATTGGCAGTTGTATAAGAAAGTCTGTGGTGACTGAGTGGCAACAGCTGAAAGTTGTCCAACAGCATCAGGCTTTTCTGTGGAGTCACAAGAGCAGTAATGAGATCACCCATTAAAGTGCCAGACTCAGTGTCCACCACAAGATAATCATGTTAACTTTGACAGTTGTTCTACTTCTCTCTCTTGTCTTTCCTATTTTTCCTCTTGTTTTTGTATTTCTGTAACAGTTTATGCCTTTCACATTTCAGTTTCTCCCTTTCTACTTCCACTTCTCTCCCTTTAGTTAACTCCTTCCCGGACCGGCTGGTTATGTTTGTTCTTCAGAAGTTGGAGAACAGTAACGAGCGGAACAGGGTGGGCTCCCTGGCTGTACTTCGTCACCTCATCAACTCCACCAGTGAGAAAACATGCATGTGTTCCTGACTCATCCCATGCACACTAATCTGTAATATGTAATTTTTGATGCACCAGGGATTGATTTGGCAGAAGGCGAGAAGCTAAACATAGTAGTGCTGGGCGATTAATCGAAAATAGACCCTCGATCTAGATTCAGACACTCGTGCGATCTCATTCCTGATAAGATCGAACTGCGGCGATTCTATGACGTCACGCTGCATTCTGAATTTTATTTTG
>JAPZDY010000025.1:17760279-17777820 GCA_029783645.1 Ctenochaetus hawaiiensis
TCGTGTGAGAATCGTAGATCTCAATCTTTGTGGAGAAAAATCGAGATTCACATTTTAGCAAGAATCGCCCAGCACTAAAACGTAGTCAGTCATTCAGTGTGTCTTGAATTTTATTGAAGTATTAATTTATATGTGAGCACAGTCATGTAGCGTATTTATTTGTCTAATTATATCTGCATTTGTGTTCCTTAATGTGATTGTGTGCGTCTGTGTTGCAGCCTCCACAATGGAAAATAAGAAGCTGCTGATTCTGGCCAGCATCAGACAACCAATGGCTGACCACAGCAACAAGGTGACACACATGTACAAAACACAACCTCTATGTTACGAAGGAAATGTTCTTACTCTTTATTTTTTTTAACTATTTAGTTTCCCTGTGTGTGTTTTTTCCCTAATAATCAGGACATTATGTCTCAAACTGTCTAACGCTCTCTGTCTCAGGTCAAGAAGCGTGTGGTACAGGTGATCAGTGCTATGGCTCATCATGGCTACCTGGAATTAGAGGGAGGGGAGTTACTGGTTCGATTCATAGTTCAACATTGTGCCTTACCAGACACATATCAGGTACACTTTGTTTTTTTAATTAATTGTTATTTTTATAGGTGAATTTGATTGATTGGATCTGATTTTCTGCATGCTCATGTGTTTGGCTTGTGTGATTTCGGCAGCTTTTGTAGTAGTTTAGTTGCTTTATGAATCTTTTAGAAAAGAATTACTGCCTAGTAACTTTGTGAATTTTGCGTCTTATATTTAACAAAGCAAATAAACATAAATGTACATACTTGAATGAAAAATAAGGAAAATATTAATAGTGAGAGATATAATGTGGTGTGCATATGTTTCTTATCTGCTGAATTTGAAGCCTTTTAAACTTTTTCATTACAAGAGAACATCCAAAGTGGTGGTTATATAACATTTATCTATATGTGATTATGTTGATCTCTCTCTAGCGAGGCCATAGACCTACAGATCCAGAGGAGGTGACCAACGAAGCACTGAGGACGATGTGTGACAGTACCCTTCATCTCCTGACCACCACTGTTGGACAACTAGCTGATGTATGTCAGCTTTCGACTTGTTTGCACACCTGCCTGATCCGTTAGGGGTTGACTCAGCCGTTTTTCTGCTGTTGTCATTGCAGGTGTTTTTTGCACAGCAGGAGGATGTTTATGAAGCTTGAGCTTTGTAACAAACATTAACATTATGCTTGTGTTTTCTTGTTGTTTGTAGGTGCTATGGCCAAAGCTGCTGTACTATCTGACCCCTTCACAGTACAGCAATGCCACCACTCCTCTTTGCAAGAGTCTGATTGTGCTGGGCAACAAGAAGAAAAGTAACCAGGAGCCCAGCTTTAACATAGACTTTACACAGGAAGGTAGGAGGAATATTTGCTGAAGTCACCTGTGTGGATGTGGGAGATATCTGCCATGTCTGTTGTAACAAAGTCGTAAACAGGAAGTGTAGATTGTAAAAAATATATCATCACAAATAAATTTACATGCATTTAAATGTGAAATTTTAAGTTTATCATTTTATTGTTCCGTATAATCCACTCCAACCTAAGCGAACCTTATCTTCGTCTTCCAGTCAATCTGCCTTCTCCTCAAACACTAATGGTCAGATTGATGGTAAGTAAATGCAACTTTACAACTCTTTCTTAGAACTCTGGTGGCTTCATATCGAACCAAAGCACACATTTTTAGCTAAATACTCATCCAATCTAAAAACTGTCTGGACCAACCGAATGTAATTAAATATAAGTAATAAATTGTTGCTATTTTTGATAAGTTGTATATCATGCTTAATATAACTTATCAGTATTCCAGTCATTTTTTTCTATTATTGTTATGGTCATAATCTGTCATTGTTATTGTATTCTATTTGCCTTATTTCTTTAAACAGATATCTTCTTATAAATGCAATATCTATAATCAAGGGACAGTATTTGCTATCAGAAGTGCTCTGGTTACCGCTTGTAGTCCATGTAGTATTGAAAAATTATGTTTGACGAGGCTTTGGTTGCAAATTAACAGGTTACCAAAGCAAAATAGACTGACTGTTCAAGGTGAAATGGAGTTTCCAAACCCATGGACAGTTGTCTAAATACGGTTTACTTTTCTTAGGTTAAGTAATTTGTTCTTCAGTAGTTTTAACAGTAGTTCCTTTGGTCTCTTTGGCTGGCTGGTAGGGGTTTATCAATTAAGCCTTGCTTCTCCAGTCGATATCCATCTACACTGGAGGCTGGGAAACGTTGGTTTTGTCCTCAAAGAATATATTGTAGTAAAACAATAGTCAATTGGTTATGAGATTGCTGTATATATTAACATAAAGCATAACATAAGCCAAGGATGAAAGTAGTTTAAGTAACTAAAAGTTAAGGTAGCTTCTAAGTTCTGATGTTCCTGTCTTGTTTGTCTGTATGTATTGTGCCTTGATTTGCCTTAATGTGTCCCAGGTGAATGCAGCGTTCCCGTTCAATAACCGAGATCATGGAGCTCCGTCCCTCTCTCTCCTTCAAATCCTTAGTATCAACATTCACCCCAATACAGAGACACTCTGGGAAAAAGAGATACCTCCTCTGCTGTCAGTGCTAGAGGGTATGAACATCTGATAACCCAGAGTTGACACTTCAGTGTGAAATCTGGTCCTTTTTATTTCTTATGCACAGCTGTTATAATCCTCTGTAATAAAGAAATCTAAATGTGTTTTTTTCAGAGTCAACAGCAGAGAGTCTGGATAAGAAGCACTGGAATGAAAAGTTGCTGAAGGTGTGTTTGTTTATGTATACAGGAAGTTTTTCTCATCCACATGAATGTGTCAGTGTTTCACATTTAGATAAAATAAAAATTTGAAGATAAAACAAATTTTTTTTTTTTTTTTTGGAATATGATCGATAATTTTTTTTTTCACACTGATGGTTATATATTTTTAGATCTGACTTGATGCAATGAAAGATAATAAAAGATAATCATGAAAAACATTATTTTCAGCTCTTCTCTAAAACCCTGGCCAAGATTGATGATGACAAGTGGGTGTGTCAGCTAGCAGCTGAGGCAACAAGGTACCTCTCCACATATAACAACGACTTAGAGGAGAAGGTGAGTGCTTTCAACATTATTTTCTCCCTCAAAACTAAGAGTGAACTGAGCTATTTCTTTGGTATAATTACCAAAGTTTGTCCAGTGACATTAGATAAATGGAGTTGAATGTACAGGTTTGTGACTGATCTGATTGCTAAGCCCTCACAGCAAGTCTGATCGAGAGCTTCCTGTTTGTCATAGTTAATCTCAAACAGCTGAGTTGAACAGTGATTCTTATGCTTTAGAGATCATGACCTCCTTAAGCAGCCGCGCTTTCTCATGATTTAACAGCCACACAGTTTGTACACAGAAGTGAACCGTTAAAGCCACTTCATCAAAGTGTGAGCTGTTTGTTGAATGATAGTAAGTTCAAATCTCAAAAAAATTAGAATGCAAATCACTGATTAGGAAAACAGTACTTAGTACATTAAGAACATTTATAACAATTATATAATTTGTATTTGTCCTTTTCTAGAGTTTCCTGTATCAATGTATAGGAGTGACTCTTCAACAGTGTTTCAATAAGGAGGTGGTTAAAAAACAGCTACAGGAAATCCTCCTCACAGCACGACACAATGATGCCGTTGAAAGAGAGGTACCTGACACACAGATGTCATATAAGGATCTCTCTGTTGTTTAACAACTCTCAGTGATTGCTTTTATTTGTGTCGCACTTGGTTACTGTCATTTATTTCTGAAAGGGAGTTGCGATGGGCGTTGGTTTGTGTGCTAACAGCCACTTAGAGGGAACTCTAGCCAAGCTGGATGAGTTCGGCAAGTCTGACGCCTTCAAGAAGTCACCAAGTATCTTCAGCCTTCTCAAAGTAAAAGAAACTTTACAATATGACTGGGTTTTCTTTGATCAGGCTGTGATCTTATTATTGATGAATGAGCCTAATTTGTCATCTGTATGTGTCCTTCCTTTCTTCAGGAGCGTAATGATGTTGAGGTGGAGAAGGTGAAAAGCACATTGATCTTGTGTTATGGACAAGTGGCTCTGAACGCACCTCCAGAAAAGATTCTGAACCGCATTGATCAAGACATCCTTCGTTGCATCAGTAAACACTTCAATACCAAGGTAATGTCAATGCTAGAGAATAATGACTTTGTTTTTTAAAACAAGTAAACTGCATACAGAGAAAGACGCACTGATCACAAGAGGAAAAAATGCATTATGGAGTTAAGCAGCAGGACTGATTGGTATGCAAATCTATTGCTGTTAGAACTAAGGAGGTATACTATATTCAAACCAAATTTTTTGTAACTTTGTGGTGAAATGGATCCACTGTCAGTGGTTTCATTTCAAATAGAGTCATGTCTGAAGTAGCACTGATACATTTACTATTTATATTTGTATTTTCTTGACCATAAAATTTGCTTAGCTGGCTGTGTCGGATGGTCATACATCTAAGTTGACAACTTTTAGGCATTTTGTGGGAAATGAGATAAACTTTGTATTGAGAATGGATTTTTTTTGAACGTCTTCTGTCTGTGATGTTAACTTGCTGCCAATCTGTTGATTTATTCACTAGAAGGGACTTAATACTTGGTGCAAATGTGCAACAAAAAAAGAATAATGTTTGAAAGGTAAATAAAGGATTGCAATTAAACGCTCTCCAACCAGCAGCTACAAACATTCATTGTGGCTGAAGCAGGAAGTTGATCACTGACATGAACAGACAGACAGACAGCAGAACAGAGAAAAATCTGCAGCAACCCAGATGTTTTGCACTTTTCATTGCTGCACTTAAAGAACAAAAAATAACAGGCATGTTTCGAGATGCCCACACAGTCTATGCCCTACTTCTTTGTATTTTTCATTTCAGTTGCTACAGATTGAAAAAATAGATTGTCTTAACTAAATCTTGGAGGAAAGAAGGCTATATTTCTCTGTGTACTTATTCCTAACCTCTATTTCATGCAGGTTCTGGGGATTAAAGTAGAGACAAAGGTATTGTCCCAGGAGTACCAGGGCCCTTTCATATAACCTTACTTTTCTTGTATCTTTCCTTCTGCACACTACTGTGGTGATTTTGTCACTAAAATCTTTAGTGACAGTTTTTAGCTTAATATGATAAATCAACATTTTTTTCCCAAAGCTTTTACTTTGCTGTATCTCAGTTAAATTTCATAATGGTAGAGCACCAGATTAAGTGCCAGTGTTTGAAGGCATTCATGACTGATTCAACATAAGAATCAGTCCATTTTGATGGTGGAGCACATGTCACTTTTTAACAATACATTTTAAGAACTGTACATTCTTTCTTATTCACTTATAATAATTTGAACTAGACAAACTGAGGCCAAAAGTGTAGTTATTTAAGCATTATTGTGCAGAAATTGATCGATTGGGAACAATATTGAGTAGAAAACAAAGACAACTGCTATTGTCTTAAGGTGACTGTAACTGTGCTCATACTACAAAGTGAAAATGTTCTACCTGACTGAAATGTAGCTTTACATGATGCACCACCAGAGCCCTTTTGAGTATCAAACACTCACCTCATGTAGGCTTGATAGGTGGCTGTTTAAAAATGAGTAATTTCCACATTGAAGGAGAACAATGGCTGTCATCAGCTTAAATTGAGTCAGTCACAATCGATTCCGGTGGAGAAACAATGTTCATTTAAAAAAAGACGTCATCAGAATGTGTTTCATTTCACCATCAAACTTTTTACCATCATCATTTAGAAAGTGAGTGTTTGATGCAGTTTAGGGGTGCATTATCACTGTAACACACTAATGTGAAACCGGGGACATGGTTACTAAATACTGTTTACCACACTGTATCTAAAATGCTCGGAGTATTGAAAGCAGCTGCAGTTCCACAAATACTGCCGTGTTTTCCTCTGGTCTTTACTGAACCCAAAGAATGTGAAGAAGTTGATATTTTTAAGTATCTTTATTACTTGATGTTAGATGGTGATAAAGATTCCTATACATGCAGTTCTAAACTCTTACATTACATTCTTTTTATTATGATTTAAAAATGATCAAAAATACTGTCAAAACCACATTTGTATTCCAGATAAGTTCCATCATAAGTGAAAGTAGTTTAATCCATAAAATATCTACAATCTAGGTCTCATTCACTTTTTTTTCTTCAAAAGCCTAATGGTGGATTGTCCTTTATATCTCACCAATGACTCACGCTCAGTGTAAAAGGGCTTTTCTAATATCTTGCTCAATCTTAACAGCTCTTTGTGTCTCTGGTCCTTGAAGTTTTCTGTCACTTCTAAGAGCCTGCGGGGTGTTTGCTGATGAACCAATCTCCTCTAATCATACGGCTCTGATTTTAAACTTCTCTCCATCCAAAGGCATGGACGATCAATCTCCGATAGCTCTGATTGACTTTGTTGATTGATCACATTTTATATTGCTGGAATGAGTTTGAATCATTTGGCTTATGCTCACTCACTTTAGAGCTGCATCTGCTGGAGGGGGCTGCAGTTTGTCTCTTTGGTTGCATTCCTGACAATTTAGAAAATGCAATTATCCAATTTTCTTCATATTTAGCCTACTTTTCCTGTGTGTCTGCTTGTTTATTATGTTGTACATCTTGTGTATTTGTCTGTATTTGTGTGTCTTTCTGCTTTTAAGGACCTGACTATGAAGCTCAGTTTGATCCAGAGTGTCGGGCTCATAGCCAGAGCCATCAGTGAGTGTGTTAAGAAACAAGGCTACGTCTTCTCTCGCAAACAGGAGCTCATTAATGTTATGTTGGTCAGTACTCACTCCTTCTCAGTTTGTTAAAAAAAGTCATAAATATTTACTTGCTGATACAACAACAATAGCTCTCTGAATTTTCTTCCTGCTGGTATTTCTTCCTTTGCCAGGATTTTATCAAGGCAGAGCCAGCTGATTCACTGAGGACTCCAGTGCGCCATCTTGTGATGACCACTTGTGCCAACCTCATGTATCTTTTAGCTGAAAAACCCCGGAACATTTGGACCCAGTTGGATCCAATTGGATTTACAGATTCACAGAATAATTGCAACAGCCAGCATTTCCTCTCAAAATGTAGAAATACTTGACTTTTTGTGGAAACAGGTCAGGTTTTATGGTTCACAGTTGGTTTGTTTATTATCAAGAAAACACTGCATCACATTTTCTTTGATAAAATTTAAATCAAAAAGCACAGATTTGTAACTTGAAGGCTCACAAGAGAATAGAGATAAGCCAAAATTTTATTATTCAAAAATGCGAAAAATGACTGTATTTATCACAGGGTTTCACAAAAATCGGTGCCATCCCTGCATCCTGACTAGACATCCTGCTATGTGCCAGTGTTATCTTTGACCCTTAATGCTTCAGGCCTCTGGAACCTGCGCTGAGTGAGAATGAGAGCTTTGACCTGCTAAAGGTGTGCGTGAACAGTGTGTTCTCACTACCGCCTGAGACTCAAAGTCCAGAGAAAACAAAAGAAGAAGAGATACTAGATCCAAAGCAGAGAAAGGTAATATACAGATGTGTGCACACAACTACAACATTTATGTAGTTGTCACATCAGTGTTGATATATTTTGTACTAATACTGTAGACAGCAAACCTTGTCATTCAGTAAGTCATTTCAGCCCACTATTAACATTACTTGTGTAGGGAGCCACACAAACCCTTGAAACATGCATACTTTATAAAACACTTTGTGCAGATTTTTTCAAATACTGTCATTTTGTGAAACTACCCTGTCCTGGTAAATTTATGCAGGCATTGTACAAAGACACGATGGCTGCACTGCAGGAGCTACTGAAAAGTGTACTGGCCAAGGATCCCACACCTGATGGTCTGCAGAGTGTCTTCAAGGTGAATTGTGGTGTTTTGAAACACCAGATCTTCTAATCTTTAGCCAAACATAATTGACAATATTAGCAATAGTTGCATCATTGTGTTATTACATTTTTTTGCAGGGCATAGAGCTATTGTAGATTGGCTGTGAATGAGATGATGTTAAATGAAAATAGTTTATTTAATTGAACTTTTTTCTATAGTTGCCTCGTCTACTATTTCTGACATACCAAGGGGACACGCTATAAAAGTTTGAGAAGCCCTGTATTCTTTTTTTTTTGTTTGTTTTTTGTTTTTTGTTCTTTTTGTTTTTTGTTTTTTTTTTTTTCCAAGAAACTGATTAGTATATACTGTGGATTTGGTAAATTCTTGGAAATTTCCACTTTGAATGCTAATTAATTTTGTCTTTTTTATATTTTTGAGCAAAGTACTAACCAATTTAACCTCAGACCTAAACAGTTCATTTTTATATATTTTACTGCCTCTGGGGCTACATGAGAAATCCTGTGTGCTATGACCAAATCCCAGCACTTTCCCTTGAGTGCCTGCGTGTTTTTATCCCCTGACCTGTAGTTCAGCTGCCCTAATTAACAAGAAAAAATGGCTTCAATGACCAGCCATACATTAAGACATAACCCTACAGTGTAACACTTTGTTGTCTGACATGATATGTGTCTTTGCCCTGTGCAGCACATTGAGTCATGGTTGAGCTCCGGACAGGATCACGAGAGAGACAGAGCCGTCACAGCTACTGCTAACATACTCACGCACTACCTGGATAACCTTAATGTCAAGGTACACACACACACACACACACACACACACACACACACACATATACAGTTACACAAACAATTACACATAAACATTAAAGTATGGTTTTGTTGTGGGTTAGTTTTCGGACACCACAAGTACCCTGAATGCACCACTACATCAAAAGAATAATGTGTATTCATTTTATAATCTATAAAGGTCACTGAGTGATCACTTTAGTGCTGATATGTTTCATCTTCACTGATGTTAAAACTGACATTTGATGCCTTTCTTATCTTCATCTTCTGTTCATCCTTGTCCAGAACATGGTGTCTTTCCACAACCTTGGAGCTCTGCTGGGTCGACTGTCTCCACGATGTTCTGACCCTCATCCTGCTGTACGCATCGCTGCTGTCGACTGTATATACACACTACTTAATATACAGCTGCGCTATGAAGGTACCAGAGCCCTGACCTTTACTTTTGTCAAACCTTTTTATTCTATTTGGACTTATTTAATAAATATTAGAAAAATTAATATGTTCACTTACATAGACTTATTTTTATTACGCTTGTTGTTTTGACTGGATTTTTCTATTTCTGTTTCTCTTTGTATAGGTTTTTCCCTAGATTATACGGATGAAGCTGTGGACAGTCTGTTGCCCTTAAAAGAGCGACTAGAAAACCCAGACCACTCAATTCTTTATAAGACCTGCTCCGACCTCACCAAGGTACACTTTGCTCAGGCTGTCTTAATAATTGTCTTAAACTTTAACTTGTGAGGGTTGATCATATCTTTCAAGGCTACTCATGAAGAACAGAGCACTGTACAGTGAAGTGCAAGCTGTACCCTCAATGAGTAAATGTTTAAAATTTCTTTTGCGTGATAATCAGAAGCACCTTAGTTACATGCATTTTTGTGAACACAGGTCAGAAGCACAACAAAGATCATGCTGGTGGTTTTCTTTGACATTTGCAAGGCTGTGAACTGCGAATTCATCCCCCAGGGTCAGACTGTTAACACTGAGTACTATTGTCATGTTCTGAAGTGTCTGAGGGAGAACATTCAGCACAAACAGCCTGAACTGTGGTGAAATGTCTACTAGGCTCTCCAACATGACAACATGCCCAATCAGAGTGCACTGGAATGCTAACTCACAAAAGCTTGCACTTGCTACATGCAATTGTTCAGCGCTTCGTTCATTTGCATCAGGAAACATTTCTGAAGTTCTTGATTGTTCTTTGTAAATATATTCAAGCTGTCTTTCTGAAATAATTAATTATCCCCTTTAAAGTGGCTTTTAGTGACAAATCCATGTAAACAGTCTATAGTTGCTTTCCCTTTCTGCTGAAGTCTCTCCACCATGCTATGCTGTTCATGCTACCTTTTTGTGTAATTATTGTGTTGAGTCATGAACCTATACAGTAAAATTGTGTGACTGCATCTTTTCCTGTGTATTTTAGGTGATGAGTAAGCGTCTGCCTCAGCAGCAGCTGACGACGTTGGTGTTCATGTTGTTTGAAGGGCTGGTCGACAGTCAGACTAACTGTTGCAGAGCTTCATCTGTCATCCTAAATACTCTGCTGAAGAACAGAGGCGGAGGACTACAAGAGCTGGTAACGCACTCAGTCACACACACAGATTATGAATTATGATGCCTGTTAAAGACTTGAGTAATGAACTCAGTCTCCCACAATTTTACATCCAACACAAGCTCTCATGTAAGACAACAAGTCGACTCAGCACTGAGGCTTATTTTTTCTATTCTCTGGAGTATGTTAACTACAAATCACTGAAAGTTATTTTGTTGTTTTTCAAAACAAAGACTAAAAAGTCCACATCTTGTTGGGTCTTATGGTTTCACTTTACTGGTAGAAACTTGACTCAAATACAAGAGGGAAGGATTTATAATTATATTATAATGCGCACCTTGTTGCATCTTAAGTTGTAGACATCAATTATTCAAAGAACACTTGCCTGCTGTACAGGATTTGAAAACAAAGTTCATGTTTGTGTCTTTGTCTTTGTTGTATTATGTGTATTTTAGGTCCCAGAGATGCTTGAGGTGCTACATGTGCGTCTGCAGAGCATCACAGACGAGCAGGTAAAGTTCATTCGGCATTTTATTTTTAATCCTTTTCCTTTTTTTCCCTCAGTTCTGTTATGTTTACTAACCAAAACATAAAGGTATCAGTCACCTTTTGTAGCTTATTTTGCAACAATGATAAGCTCACTGTGCAGTTATATCTTAACGGTTTGTTTTCCTGAAGTACATCATTATTATTCATTCTTTAATTATTCCAGCCTAATTCATAATGCAGTCGCACTGAAAGAACTGTTTTATTGTACCCGTGTTTAGGTGAGAGTGGCGACAGGACAGACGGTACTAATCCTGGCTTCTCAGCATCTGCAGACTGTTGTCAATACACTAGTTAACCAACCACTTCCTTATGACAGGTACAAACAGATCTTGCAATTAGACTATTGACTAGTAGACCATAGTACCTAAGCATGGCTACAACATGTTGTAATTGAATACAATGACCTAACTCTTTAGATCTTCTGAGGACAAAGAATTCCTCACGTTTTTTTTATTAGAAGACGCTTAAACATGGTGTTTCTCTCTCTCTGTCCAGCTGGACTAGTGAGATGTGGATGGCCTTGGGAGCAGACCCCATCGTAGCCAGTCAGATTATCGAGATGGTGATGGAGAAACTTCTCATCATGGCACCTTATGTAGACAAGAAGGAGTCAATGATCAGAGGAGGGACAACAAAGGTGGCCACTAATCAGCCACTGGCTGTAAGTCACTCATGGACATGTCACTGAATACATTATGGCTATTAGAAGTACAGCACGTATGAATTAGTGAAACTTACATATATTAATCCCTTCTGTCTGCCAACGTTTGGACGGGGTGTAACATAACTTAAAAACCGAAAAAAGTTCTTGAATATCTTGATTGCTTTTTATTGAAATCAGCCTGTGGATCGGTGACGGATTTTTCAGGAATTCCAAAAGATTCCCACTCATGTCTGTGTGTTTTTTGTTTTCAGATGACATGTGGTCTCAAAGAACTGTTATTGAATGGCCAGAGCCAGGAGCCAGCAGTCAGTCTGTTTCCTCAGCTCTTCTCCTGTCTCACTGTCAGACTGGGAGCAAGTGTCGGGGTCTCAGCACCGAGGGACAACAACACTAAACACGCTGCCTCTGTCCATGTAGCAGGGTAAGCATCTTTTGTTTCTCTACAGCTAATAAGCTGGAGATGTGGTTCCTTCATGAATTAGCTTTATAAATTTTGGAACATCTGTTTGGTCGAACAAGTCATTGTAATAGTTTTTGTTTTGTTTCAGGGTAGCAGCTGATGCCCTACGAATCCTGTTAGCAAGGGCCCAGTTAGATGA
The DNA here is from genome assembly GCA_029783645.1 of Ctenochaetus hawaiiensis. Lineage (NCBI taxonomy): Eukaryota > Metazoa > Chordata > Actinopteri > Acanthuriformes > Acanthuridae > Ctenochaetus > Ctenochaetus hawaiiensis. Next base: position 17,772,302 of record JAPZDY010000025.1, read on the forward strand.
GGTGACAAAAAGACTGGATGAAGATAAAGCTTGGGATGCAATGAAGGAACCAAATATGCACATTACTGGAGTTACATTACTGGCAAGGTACACACACTGCACTGACAAAGGAATATGTCAGGAGCTTAATATTAAGAAAAAAAATGAAACTCAAACACCATCCTAAAGCCTTTCGCACTATTAATATCTTTTATGATAAACAATAATGTAAATTCTTCTCTCTTTAATGATAAGTTTTAATCCATTCATCATATAGAGCCTCTGAAAATAGCCTATGTTTGTCTTGTAGGGCTATGTCAAAGCATGCTGGTCCCAGGTTGCCTGCCATTGTGGAGTGTTTGTGTCCATCCTTGAACAACATCTACGAATGCCAAAGAATCACCGTCACTGCTTTTTTCTCTGAGGTGATACAGCATGAAATACTGTTGTGTTTATTTTTTTGTTTATCAGCATCAGGAGGGGCTAAATAACACCTAAGAGCAGTAAATGCCTCTATCTTTTGCCGTTATTCCTAAAATAATAACTACTTATGACGTTATCATCCCTGACTACAAGTGACATTGTGTATGAAAACAGCTTAATCATGAAGGATTTTTTCTCTTTTTCCTTTTTCTGAGTCCAGCTCTTAAACCATCATGTTGTGACAGAGTTGATGTTGATAGATGTGTTAATGAACAACATGATGGAGAGGATATCAGATCCTTGCTGCACTGTCCGCATGTTGGCTGTGCGGGGGCTGGGCAACATAGCTGTAGGATCTCCTGAAAAGGTACAATGCTATCATAAAGCAAGCACACAAGATTACTAACAACTTACATCATGAATGTCTTCATCTTCCTCTTCATTCTCTCACTTTTTTTCCCAGGTGAATAAATATGCCAAAGAGCTGCTAGCAGCCATGAGTTCAGGCATGGAGGAGAAGGATGATCCGGGTAAATGAGAATAATCTGTAGGGGCATCTGGTTTATTTAATTCCTAAGGCTCAGAGTTTACTTGCTAGATCTTAAATTTCCTTTTGCACATTGTCTATGTTTATCATAGACGATTCTGGATTGGTTTTCGGTGGTAGAAATGCTCTTCTTAATTTCAGCCTTTTGGTGTTCCTTCAGGTAAGCTGATTACACTTGAAGCCATGTCGGGTCTTTCAAAGGTCCTCCTCTATCTGGACAAGAAGAATGTGCATTTACTTGTGGTCTATATCTTCATGAAGATTAAACCGTTCTTGGAAAGTGTGAGTTTCCTTTAATTCTTCAAGATGCTTTTTAATGATATATGTTATTTTGGGTGTCCAGATATGTGTGGTTAATATTAACATTTCTACAGTTATTTAGCTATTATTACAAGGATGCTCCTCAAGCAGCGTACAGTGCTAATGTGAGTAGAGAGTTTTCAGCTGCTCCATAGTCCTTCATAAAATGTTATAGCATTTGCTAGCCAGCTGAAAAGTTTATTAGCTAGTCCTCTCATGAATCTGTTGAGAAGCTGTCAGTTCTCCTCCTTTGATAAAAAACATCTTGGCTGAATAAATTAAGCAATGTTGCCAAATACTACCAGTGTTTCTTTAGCTTTGCTATTGGTTTGGATACATGACAGACCATGGAGTTGCGTAAGCCAAACAGGTGCCCCCTGTGGGAAAAAAAATCACTAACATAATATCCTGTTTGGTTCAACATCATTTAAAATGAAACCATGACTTAATTAGGTTTGAAAATGAATCCTTGTCAGTGCAGTCATATTGTGCTAACAGAACCCTCTGACTCTGTGTTTGTCCAGGAGAATGATGAGATCCGCTGTGCTTCCATCTATCTGATGGGTAATCTGTCCAAGTTTGGCTCAGGAGAGCCCATTTTCAAAGACCAGATCCACAATGTTCTGGTCAGTCTGTTGTTACACCTGGTTGACCCAAACCCACAGGTGGTCAAGGTACTGTAGGAAACACACACAAGCTTTCAGAACAGCTGATTTCTTACCATTGGTTAGGGGAAATTGCTGCATTGTTTTATAAAAACGTGAATTTTGTTTTTCTGTCTGACCAGGCGTGTAAGTTTGCAATGCGAGTGTGTGCTCCTGTGGTGGGATCAGAGCAGATCACAGCCATGTTTCAGAACCACCTCCTCGATGACAAGAGTCTGCACTACGGAGAGTTCATCAATGACCTCACCAAGTACCTGGTGAGACACACAGAGTCAAACATTAGCAGGACTGAATTTTTCTTCATGTACTTCAGGCTGTTGTTTGTAGGTTTGGGGTTTTTTTGCATTTTTTTTTTGTTGTTGTTGCTACTTAAAATTTGAGACAGCATTATTGAAAAATTTGTTGAAAAGTAAAAATTAATGATATTGTTGAACTCCATGAGAGACATTTGTTCTTGTTTGATGTTCAGTACAAGTTTTGTGGTTCACAGATTCAGGATTTTCCCAGCATGCTGAACTTTTATCACATCTCAGTCATCCAGTTCTTCAAGAGCAACTGGCCTGAGGTCAGAGCGGGAGCTGCCATGTTTATAGGTATGACTGCAAACTCTGTGACCATTACACCTCTGTTCCACATAATTAAAATTTATGTCTCACTTCTTGAAGAACTATTAAAAGGGTTTTAAAAAAATCTTTTTATTCATACAACCTTTGATATTATCAATAATCAAATATGAACAAAGCAGCAGCATCTGCAATGTGTGGTCACAACCTCTCCAACACATGACAAAGAAACCAGCTATCACTGAGTTAATTTGTGTGTATATGTGTGTGTTTGTGTTTTATCAGGGTTTCTGCTGGGGAATCTTCCAGAGGAGCATCTCTCCCACCTTAACATGGGGACCATCACTAAAGGTGACGCAAAGGACTACATCTTTTTTTCAGTGTTAAATAATAAAATGATAAAAGGGAACATTTCTGTCTGTTATCAAGTTTTCACTATTTGATGTGTTTATGCCTAAATGTATGTGTGACTGTGTGAGTTTTTTTCCTCAGGTTTAGTGATGCTGCTCCAGGATCCAGATCCTGTGGTGAGAGTGAAGGCTGCCGAGGCAATGGGACATTTCCACTGACACACACACAGACAAAAAAACCTACATACAAATTCCAATGTTTCATTCAGTCATGAAGTGTTAGGTCACCACTACATTAAAGCATGAAAAAAATAAGGAATATTTGTAATTTAGCCCCACAGTTAAAAAAACAAACATATAGAGCCCAACATATTAATGTGAAATTATCGTCATAGTATTTAAATAATCCAGTTTAAACCTAAACTGGAACAAATGTGGAGTCAGAAGCTAAACTGTCATATTAACCAGTGTTTCAAAATCATTCACCAATAACAAATATTCATGCACACAAATGAACATTTAACAGGTTGTTAGTAGCTTTGTTTAGCTTATTTTTCCCTCAGCTGTTGTACTTGAAAGGAAGTGTTCATTCTTAAGAAAATTTAGTGACCAAAGACTGTGTTTTGATTTATACAGAAAGACGTCTGTAGCGTTTAGCATTTGTCAGCATGACAAAACCAGAGATAAACTGTGTTCTATCAATGAAGTAAACCATGCAACAAGAACTTTCTAATGCATAGTTTAAAAACTCTTTGATTTTGAGTTAAAATGATTTTTTTCCTAGAATAAATATAGTTTCTTCAAATATTATGTGCAGATGATAACAATAATTACAAGTGCATGGCAATGATTTGACATGACTCTGGCTGGTAGCTAAAGTCTGATTGTGTTTGTGTGGGTGTGGGTGTGGGTGCGTGGTCGGGTGTGTATGAATGTGAGTAGTCATACCAGCATTTGATAGTACGGTGTTGTGCATATTAGTTTTAAATTGAGTTTATGTCTTTTGAAGACAGTTCAGACGTGGAGGGCTTGGCTTTGGTGTCCTAAAGACAAATTAACATGGTATCAACTCTGAGCTTTGTCTCTGCCCTCCATAAAGAGCCCACAAAACCTTTTAGGTCAGTTAAATCTGCAGCATATGAGAAATTCTCAATAAATTTCTATATTGTAAATAAATTTTGTAGAAAACACTGTTAATAAAAAAAGGGTCTCATTGCTGTGTCCAGTAGTCCAGATTGTCTATCAGACTTTGTCAAATCATCCAGCAATAACCAGATAGTAACTACAGTACTTTTCCTGTTTACTTAGATCATCTCTAACAGTAGGACTTGTGCTTACTAATAGTCCTGCTTTGAAGCTGTTCAGTAGCAGCAGTTCACAACATGTGAACTGGCTCTGTTAGAACAGAGTATAGCAGCTATCTGCTGTAAGTTTTGGACCCCATGGGCTTAATGGTGCCAAGCTCACCTCCATCTATAAGCCATAATGATGTTTACAAATTACTGCCACTGCTAAAGTTAAATGGCCACACTGGTGATGTAACAGTTTTTTCTTTGGTTCACCTCAGACAGCTGCTTTGATCGCTGGGTTTCATTTAAATATAGCTTATGATTGAACTTCACATTTTTGACTGCAAGAATTTTCAGAGTTTAGAGTGTTTGGCCATCAGAAACCCACCAGCCAAATGACAGATCAGAATCATTTCAATTTACTGACCATTTTCTTATTCTGAGAGAGGTATAATTTTTTTTTTTTTTTTTTGAATTTGCCAAGCTAAACTTGCACACCTATATTTCTGAAACAGCCAGTCATAACAAATCGAATCATAACTTGTCAGGTAGAACAGACCAGTGTGGCCATATTAAACACAGTTAGTGCCAAATTTAAAACATATTATAAGCGCTACAGTTAACTTAAGACATTTTTTCTCCTTAACTTTGAATGCACTTACTGTTGTGTCATTATCTTGTCAAATGGAGGAGTGTGTGCAGTTTTAGCTTAGGGCAGCTGTGAGATGGCAAGCCGCGTACTATCATGTAAATACAGAATGTGTGTGTCTGTTTCGTTATGTAAAAATGATGGTACATGTAACTAAAACGTTTATTCCTCCTGATTATTTCAGTCAATGCTAACAAGGAGGGATGCTGAATAATACATTATGTGTCTTTATTTGAATTGATTTGTCAACAAAAAACATTCAATAGAGGTTCAGGTGAAAGCAATACATGTTTTTTGTAGAATAAATAATTTTGTGTGTATCCCTTAAAATTTCTGTTGCACTTTCAACTCTGTCCTACAGTCCCTGATGTGAGATCTGAGAATAAAACCTGGATTTGATAGATCTACATACCCAGTTCATTTAAATTTTAGTTTTAACTTCCCCTATATGACAGAAGTTTCACATGGAGATCTTTTTTTTTTATTATTTTGCCTTTTGATTGCTGAAAAAAGATGGTTTTAGGTACTTGTGTCTGGTTGTGTCGAGTGAAACAGGAAAGGCAAACGTTTTGCTGATATGCGCTTGGTAGATCCATCAGTCAAATGTTAATTAGTTGTATAAGATGATCTACAGATGGGACTTGTGGCTTCTAGCACTTTCTGTCACTATGGCTTGGTTTAGGATGAACATTAAATAATAATAATAATAATAATTGTTTTGTTTTAAACTCTGTAATGAACTTAACTCTGATGA
>JAPZDY010000025.1:17800777-17845186 GCA_029783645.1 Ctenochaetus hawaiiensis
GTTCTTTCTCTTACAGTAAAAGGTTAATTCATCAAGAGAAAAAAAGCACCATAGCTCGGTCCGTTATGTGTCTGGTCTGGTTCAGTCAGCAGCTTCAGGTGGCTAAACTTCAGATGCATTTTGCTATGCAAATTACATTCAGTACTTTCAAATTTTCAAATTTCGACTTCTTTGCTTGTGCTTACATAGAATTTGCCATTGTCCTGTAATTGTCAATTGTGGCCTTCATGGCTGCTACTCAGCTATAGTTATTTGAGTGCCGTTTAGTAGGTACTTTGAATTATTAGCTCATGTAAACTCTGGGTAACAATTAAAGCCCAATTAAATATCTAAATAATCGTTGGTGTGATAAATAGCCCCTGTAAATAATTTATGTTCCATGTTTTCTTAGTGTGTAGTGTAATGATTAAAAAAACATTTTTTAGTAGTCCTGATAGTAATTATGGGTAGGATAAACAAAGAATACCAGCAGCAGCACCAGTCATTGAGCAGCCTGGAAGTGTACAGAGGACAGTGATGAAACAGCAGGTGTGTCACTCTCAGCTGATAACTTGACAAGTGCCTGGAAGGCCCTCCTCTTCAAACAGGGTTAAAGCAGTTTTAAGGTGAAAGGGACTGCAGTATCTGTTCACTCTGCATCTAAAAATACTGTTTCTATGTTTAAACCGGCATGTGGGAGTGTGTCTTTTCATGTGTGTGTGCATGTTAGATGGAATTGCACATTTTGATTTACAGAGAGTATATTTTTAATATTTCAGTAAATAAGAGTAACTAACTATGAACTGTCTCTCAAGATTTGAGCAGATGTCAGAAATGTCTGCTGTCTGTCACTTTTTATATGATAGTTCGGGGATAATTCAGATTTTGTTTTTAATTTAAATATTTGGATATTTGCACAATACATCCTAAAATATTACCACAAAGCAAATGAAACCACTTTTAGGCGTGTCATATATATTGTGTGTGTACACATCTTATCATTTGTCTTTCAAATGTTTGATTAGTTATGTAAATGTGCCTGTGTGTGACCTTCCTCCTCCTCAGCCTCCTGCTGCTTTCCTGCTTTTGTCTTAAGCTATTTCTCTCAATTGGTTGTTACACTGCAGTTACACTAAATGACTTTAATAACAAAAAGAAACAGATGAGCTCACTGAACTTTGGGGACCACTGTATCTTCTACAGTAGCTACCTCTCTAAAACAATTAACATGTTTTTGGATAATCTCATATTCTGCTGTGTGCTAAAGATGTGTCGTACTGATGTAACCAAACCAAATCATTGGGTATTCACTGAAAGATATTTATTATAAATGGATGCCAAAGGGGAAATAAGGTTCACATGAAAATTAGACTTACTCCAGCTGAAGAATTGCAGCAGAAAGCTCACAGAACGTGAAACATAAAAGATTCATGTCCATACTTTGACTCTATGAATATGTATGATATAGAAGTTCTGAGGTTGATTAACGTGAGATCTCATTACCATTATGTGTGGATAGGCATGGTGAATAGTGATGGTCTGCACAACTGATAGTTTTCATACACGAATTATTGTTATTGACCCTGCAGTATGGCACATTAAAAGTAAATGTAAATGTCCAGAATTGTAAAATATCTGGAACTGTCTCAGTCTACATCCCTCACAAAATCAGATGCTGGATCCAGTGAGTCAGACAGAAAGTCCTCAAAGTCACTGACAAGGTCAGGCTGTGATTACCATGTCTCAGTTTTTTTTACAAAGGGTAATAAACAGTAAGGTTTACAGTAAAGGCCACAACATGCTGCAGCACCTACCCACAGAAACTCTGCAAAAAGACCCAGAGATGGAAAGCAGGAGAAAATATATGATCAAATTTAACAGAAACATTTTAAACTTCTTTCAAGCATTTGAATTAAAGTTGTCCAAGCTTAAAGTAGAGGTGTCCTGATTCCATTTTTTCTTTCACAGTACAGGTTCCAATATCTTAGATTTGTGTATTGGCTAATATCAATTTCCAGTAGGATACTAGTGCCTTAAAAAAACTAAAATTCAAATATATTTTGTGAATAGCTTTAACAGCCCATGTGACAAATTGACAGTAGTGAATCATTCATATCACTCAAACCAACACTGTGTATCTCAAACATTCACTTCCACAGATTTATTACTTCCAGTGGTCCAGAGAACATATGTCTTATTTGTTTACACAGGACTAGAAAACCCCTCTAATGGCTGCACTTTAAACCCTGCAGCTGGTCTGTGTCTCCACTTGTATGAGTGTGTGTACGGTAGGATCGATCGAGTGACTCACCAGAGCCACAACTTAATTCACATTTCTGAACCACTGACATGAAAAATAAAAGCAGTAAAAGCCCTACAATTGTGAATTCTCCAGAAATAAAATAAAGCAAAGCCAAAAAGCCTGTTTCGTGAGTTGTACAGTCCTCCACTGAAACAACAGACTACCTCAGGAATGAATCCTTAACCCCGAAATGAGTTAGCATCATATACTTCAGGTGCCATTGTCTTGGATCTGCTGGGTTTTTTTTTTTAAATGTTTTTTTAAATTTTTGTTAAATGTCTGAAACAAGGTCTGGGGTTAACACAACCTTAAGAGACTTTCTGGTTTTGCTCTACAACATTAAAAAAGGTCAGTAAATACCTCATGTGTGATATTTGAAGCTTTTATAAGTCTAAAAAAACAGGCAATTGGAATCAAGAGGCTAAATAAGGCTATAGTTTGTTGATGGATTTGACGTCATCATGCCGAACATGGAAACTTATCTATTAGCTAGTCCTCTTTAGAGCTTTGTTGTGTTTATCATCTTGTTTTGATAGTTTCCTTGTTGGCTTACTAGATTTACACTTGTTACTTATAGGATTTTAATTCAGGCGTTCATGAGAGTAATTGACTGTGCTTTTCTACCTTCAACACACAAATTTACAAGTTTTATAATAGGCCTCTCATTAGCTAATTTACACAATTACACACATGCACACCAACACCCACACCCACACCCACACCCACGCACACGCACACGCACATGCACACGCACACGCACACACACACGCACACACAAACACACACACATGCACACACACACACCCATGGTCCCAGAATTTCTGTGCAAAGCACCAGCCTCTCCCTCAAGAGCAGCTTAGGGCTCAGTATCTCTTAGTATCTCACCCACTTTTGAAATGGCCAGAGACTAGTTGATGTCCCTCTCTACCTCCTGAGCCACAATCACCCCAGTTAGAATTTATGTGTGCAGAGTGCAGTCTAAGGGCCTTTGGATTCAGTACATTTTTCCTACATCATGGCCTCATTACATCTGCTTGATGATTTCCTCCAGTTTTCTTCAGTTGACAACAGTAGGAGCTAAATGTGCCCTTATCACATAAATAACACAAACGCGAGTATTTCAGTGACAAACTCAACAGTGTGGTGTCAAAAGACACTGGCGTTGTCAAAAATGCAGTCTCCAGAGGCTGTGTGTGAGGTTCCTTTTGGCCACTTTGTGAAGGATAATGGCTGACAGATACTGGCTCTGCTATCCATCACGCTTCTCCTCTTGAGGACATGATTCCACATTGTGTTACTGAAGTGGACTTTCTTTTCAAGCTGCTGTTTATTACTTGGTGCCCAAGAGTTTTCTTGGTAATCTGGGCTTTAAAACATGCCAGACCGCTGAAGGACTGAGACCCAGTGGAGATGGAGAGTGACTTTACTCTGGAACACGTCAGTGATGTCTATTCACTTTACAGTATTAATGATTTTTAAAACTTCATGTATTCAAAGTGTCTTCAGTCTTAAAATGGGCTGCATTCTTTTGGCCCCATTTTTATCTCCTTCTACTTCAGATCAAAACATATAAAATACCGAACAATTTTAATCTGCTCACAAAGTAGCATCACTGAACAAGCTGACCAAGACACGCAAAGGGGAAAATATTCCTCATTTGTCATCTATTTCATCCTGCTTGTCTTTACTTTTCTGTCCTGACTGACTCAACTGTGCAGAATTTTCTCATTTCCAGTGGGACCACACACACACACCTGCTAGTCCTCCACTAAGCATCAAAAAACATTTACAACCATCCAGTGCTGTCTGCATCCATCTGTTCTGTCTCTTCATTTTGATCTACATCATTCAAATAGACAGGAATGTTGCTTTCTGCCATCAAAGCTGCAGTATTATCATCTCTCGCTCTCTTTACATTTATGAACTGAGTCTGAATGTCTCAAAGTAAACGACCTGCAGGAAAGACAGAATGGAGGAAAAGCACAGGAGAAAGATCTTAGCTTCATTCTGAGGCCCAGAGGAGCACATATGGGTTTTGCTAGACCAATACTGCATTTCATAATCTTTCAGTGCTGGTTTGCTTTCTTTTCCAGGCTTTGAGTTGGCTGTAATTTGTGTTTACACCAGCTGTCAGCTCTGTTCTCTGAGACACACTGCCTCCCTGTGGAATAAATCTGTAACTAGAAAGCCGAGAGCTACAAAAACTACACGTTGTGCTCTCAGTAGTCTTCTGAGAAACTTAAAGTTACAAATGTATATTTTTATAAACTGAGATATTTCTTTAAGCACAACTGAGAGAGTAAAAGTAAATCCTAATATAAAGAATTGATAAGGCATTAAGAAATTAAGATAAGGGAGTGGGTCATTTAGATAGTATATGTAGAATGACTGGTAAGAGAAAACATATAGTGTAGAACTTGTGTTTCAGCTGCTGTAGCCACTACACGTCATAATCAAGGATAAATGTTTACAGTGTTGAAACTGCAAGCTGCTTTTTTGAATGAGCTTTGTTCATATCAACACTAAGATAAATGGCATGTAGGCCATCTGAGGGCAAATGATGTTACAAGAAGACCAAAAAAAGTATTATCTGAAGCAAACAGCATAACTAACAGCCTACAGAGTAAAAAATACCAGCTGCCTGCTCCAGCTGTTGTGCTTAAATCAGGGGATGGTTTGGGTGAAAAACAAACACATCATTTGCAGTGAAGGTGAGGGCTTACAAATATGATGCAAAGTGGCAGTGAAGAGGCTTTGTGGTGTGATGCAGATCCAGTCACAGGTGACTCATTTGCCCACCGAAAACTGGACTGCAAAGGTTGTTTTAATGGGTTCAGTTGCGAATGTCAATCTTGTCACAGGCAAAGTACCACCTTGTCTTTCTTGGCACAAATAAACAGGCACGTGTGATTTGTCACAGGTCAAACAACATGGCAGTTTTTTTCCTAATGATTCTTGCATATATTCTTGCATACATGTCAGTCTACATAGCTTTCGAGTGTAACAGTTTGTGCAGAGTGGAACAGTGTTACTTTAAGCTGTGACATTTTTCACGTTATTTACTCTTTGATAGATGTTCCTGCTTATTTGTATTCAAAAGAGAATGACGTAGCAGATGCAAAGGAGTGTTGGAGTGTAGTGTTTAATGATGGCCTGGAGATGGGAAAGTGCAGTTCCCTTTATTGCACCGCATACTTGAATGCAAGCTCTAACAGGGAGCCATTGTTGCGACTGAGAAGGGGAGTGGTGTGGGAAAACTTGGAGAGGTTGAACATGAGAGAGGGCCCAGACTAGGAGGAGAGGTCTGGTGGCAGATGCATGAGGTCATTAGCTGCATCACGATTTTGAATGCATTTGCTGTATTGTGGTATCTTTAGGAAAATTGTTCTGACTGGAATGATACAGTATTCCTGCATACTTTACAGGGACAAAAGTTGAAAGAACAACACTCTTAAACAAGAAGTTTTAATCAATAAAAAAGTCCCCATAAAAGTTGGACTCAAGAAAATGACTTCATTATTTATTGCTGAAAAAAACAAACAAACAAGTCAGTGTTTATGTATGTATTTTTATTGACAGTACAGGCTGTTCTGTAGAATAGAACACTTCAGTCCCTGAACAGAAAATTTTCTTTCCCTCTTTACTAAAAATGAACAACTTAAATCCCTGTATTTTCCTTCTACCGTTACAATTAATTTAAACAAAAAAAGTTAGCAGGACTATATGTGTTGCATACATTTACAACGTAATAATAGTTCCCCTTCTGAGGTTAACACAAACTGATCAAGATAAATCAACATACTGTACATAAATATATGGCCCTACAGCAGGACTGTTTGTCATAACTTACATTCAGATGATTCAGTTGACACAGAAAAACAAGAACACACAAACTCCTGGTCACTTCAGTCTGAGCACTTGGTATCGTTCTTTAATACTTAAAATTGAAATTGTTTTTTTCCCTCCCTGTTCTATGACTGTAATTGTAAGGAGGAAATGGTTTGAAATGAAAGTGTTTCTATGAAGCCAGAGAAATGTTTATTATTTAATCATCAAAACATAACTGTCTAATGAAAAATGATCCAAAGTGGCTGTGACAATTAAAAATATAAATACAATCTACAAACATCCTTCATTTAAACATGTGCTATGGACATTCAGTTATATGCGTGCTTCTCATAATCCAGAGTATTTAATAAATATTTTTAAAGATTATTAATCTCAAACTCAGTAACATTGCTCGTTTAATCCCTTAATCATTAAGGATTTCATCAGATCACTGCCAGCATCAGAGCCAGTCATTTCTATTCATTCACTGTCAGTCAGACTGGTGATCAGTGGCCCAGACCCAGTGTCCCACCTCACACTTAACTTGTATGAGGAACAAGTGACACAAGTGGAATCAATTCAGCCAGCAAGAGGCGTTTCCTGTTTATGTACAGTATAAACAGAAAGTGTACAAGATGTCGGACGAGTTTTTCTTATGGAGGACACTGGAACTGGGTCAGTGATACTAAAAACTTCCCTCCAGCAACAAACTGTGATTAAAAGCTCAGTCTCTTGCTCTTAAAACCAGCACTAAAGTCACCCCAATGACAGCTACATTCAGAAAGACACAAGTTTCATGATGCCCAATATTGCTATTTTTTCCACTTGGCTTTGAAAAAATAAATGAATACAGTGTCAGCATATAAGCATGATCCAAATTTACAGTGGCAACATTAAGAAAGTAGCAGGTCTGATTAAGATCTGTTCCACAAACGGATTGCTTCAATTCTGTGTCATTATGGTCCCACATGCTCCTGTTAAGATGTTACTTTGGTTTAAAGCACTTTTAAGTCTGTAGCAGATTTTACTCTCTTATGTTACAGCTTCCATCAGCTTTTTTGGATTAGGATGTTATGGTTCTTTTACAACTGATATAAATACCTCATAGTCTTCTCATTTTTTGTTACTGACTAGATGAGTATGGAAATGCCTCAAAATGGAAAAAAAAAAGTTTTCGGCGGATCTGCTCTGTTTCCTATAGTCAGCATGTTTTACAGGTATCTGTGTGACTGTTTATGTGCTACACGTCCCCAGTGGATTATAACTGAAGGGGATGCTCAACCCAAACTCATTAGGAGGCAAAAAAACCCCAGCCATAAATAGACACAGACACGAATGAGCATGTGTGGGGACCCTCAGCAGGTTCAGATGCAAACATATAAATTTGCACTGTTATTCTCATTTACTCTTTCTACTGAATCAAAACAGTAAAGTAGTCAAATTATTCAAATAATACTCTAATGAGATACAGTATGTTAGCTGTTTTAGGCACAAAAGAACAGTAAGTCACAGCAGGATGACACATTAAAGCCACAATTGGGATAATTTTTTGAAAAAAACAAAACAAAAACAGATTACATACATAGAGAGAATGAGGAAAAAATTATGGGTTGAAAATAATCTCTAGTGCCAAGACATGAACGTCCATATGTCTCAAGTGCAAAACAATGCAAACACAAACAAGTAAAGGCTTAGAAATACCATGGTGGCCAAAATGTAAGATAACATTGTTGTGCACTTTGGATGAAACAAGGTAGGCAAATATACTGTAAATGTGTTGACACATTAAATTAAAATTATAGTGCAGAAAACAGAAGATTTGTTTTTAAACCTCTTAGCTAAATATAGGCTTTGCCAGTATGCAAGCCCTGCTCAGGACTAGCGGCCAACATTACTATGGCAGTAGTATTACAAATGAGAGAGAATCACTTTTTCTCTTCTGGTATGTTTTGACAATTTTTCTCTCTATTCAGCTCATACCACAGACAGATCACTTTACACTGTGCCCTATCAACAGATGAATCTTTTATTATGGTCTGGAGAGTCTTGCATTGACTTAAAGGCTACAAGAAACCCATTTAGGCATGTAACATCTGCTAAATGTGTAATACCGTAGTCCTTGAACACGCACCCGCAATTCCTACATGAATAATGAAAAAAAAAAAAAAAAATTCTTACATTTTGGGGCCAAAACCGTACATTTAGAATTCATGTGTTGTCTTTTTTCAATAGAACACTCATTCGGGTAGAAAGGAAAAATGAGACCAAAAAAAGTGTGATTGAAAAAGCTCTGCAGTACTTAAACCAGATTGGGCCTTTGAATAGTAAACTATATATGACACAGCATATTGCATATACATCTTATACAATATACATACAGTTACAATGGCCACGGAGGAAGGCAACATACTTGATCATCATTAGTCTGGTCACACAGTGTGAGTTCAACACAGTGTTGACAGTGTCGCTTACTACTAGATTATTCACCGCCATTTCAGTTCTTTTGATCAGATATGATTGATTGAATAACTGGATTCTGGTTGGGAAGGATGAGTTACCGTTTGAGTCTATAGATGGACTGAATGGGTTATCAGTGCAGCTCTGTTCAGTGTGGGGACATCAGCTGAGGGATGTACGTAGTTTATGTAGGGTATTTAGTTTTTGTAAAGAAATTTGTATGTGTGCACTATTTCGTACGTACGTAATCATAATGTGTGTCTTATAATTTGGGCTAATACACCCCCATCTCCCATTATGCCCCAGTTACATCATCATTGTGTTGGTCAGAGCTTTTTAAATCCTGCAGTTCGTCGTTTGGCCAGGTGTGTCTCTGTATTATGGTCTCTGGTGTGACTGTTTCCAGTGCATGTAATGTCTGTGGTATGTGAATGGCCTTTGTGACTAATGTGTGATTTGCTAGCATTTTGACATTTTCCTGTGGCTGCACACTGGTTTGGCTATGAGGGGTTTGCATTGTATGTGAAATGAGTATTTCTGTGCTGGGGGGACCTCCAGGGTCTTTCATGGCCATGCTGGCTCCTACCATTGCAGGGTAGCTTCGATTCCTCCTCAGCCCTGCATTCAAACCTGGAAGTCCCCCACCAAGTGCACTGTTCCCCAGTCCATTAGATCCAAAGGGGGCTAACAGAGTACTCCCAGATGAAACAGAGGCAGCATGACGGGGGAGAGTGTGGAAACATTTCAGTTTGTCCACAAGTCGTAGTTTTAGAATCTCTGTTTGGCTGTCATCATCAGTTTGCCCCTCTCGCTCCCTTTCTGCCTCCCCAAGCACCTCCCTCAGAATGGTACAAGCTGGTTTAGAGGCAAGGAAGGGGTCATTAAATGGCTGGTCATCATTGGAAGGACTAAACTGAAAAACTGGGCGGGTGCTGATGGAGGAGGCAGATTTGGAACGAGGGGAGTTGGGTGGGGTTGAGGGCTGGAGGAAGAGGGTCTCTGGGCGTTTCCTTAATGGTCTGGGTTCAGTCTCTTCAGGTTCATTGTTGCTCCTCTGCACTTGTGCTCCTCCAACAGGTGTTGAAGCTCCACTAGCATCCAACCCTCGGTCCCAGCTGCGGGGGTCATACACCGAGGCAGAAATCCCACGCTCCAGCAGGAGGCGCACCAGGCCTAGAGAAGTGCTGGTGGTTTTGGTTGAGTCCCTAAGGTTGGTAGAGGATTCAGCAAGTGAGAGGGAGAGGGAGAGGCGGCGTGGGGTGCAGCAAGGGGTGTAGGAGGGTGTATTTGGGGCAGAGAGGGGTATAGGAGAGGAAATGGGGGTAGAGGTGCCGATGCAAGCACTGCTCTGACAAGAGGATGAAGCTGGGCTGAAGATCAGGGAAGGGGGAAGAAGGTTGAAAGATTTAGGAAAGGAAAACGAGAGGAGGAGCAGGAGGCGTTGGGTGTGAGGGGGGCATGAGATACAGAACGGATGAAGGGACAGAAAGAAATGGACACATGTTATTATTGCAGCTTATACATGTATTAGACTATTAACCACACGAAATGTCAGTTTTTAGAGCCCTTATGATGAGTTGGCACACAGTGACAAGTCCACCTTCTTGTCTTTGAGCAAATAATGCTGACTCAGTGCAATCACGTATCCTTTATCTGGTCCTTGGCTTGCGCAGGCAAAGTGGACATGTGTCAGGATTTGCCACAGTAGAACTTTGGCTTCAGATATGAATGATCTTCTCACTGTCTTTGCTATAAATCTCTTAGGGTCTGGTGTTCAGACAGCTTCTGTTTTTTGCTTTGGGGGTTTGTAAAGTCTTCATATATGTAAACTGCAGGAAACCAGGGCTTTCTTGAGTACATGAATCTCTCTCTCCTCCAGTATAAAATCACTCATCTATTGACAAAAGGACCAAACTGGGGTCACATGATGACACCTGAGCCAGTTTTGTTCACTGAATAAAGATGCTAGACGTGGTTAAAAGCTTTGAAGCTAGAAAGTGAACCTTGTTCTCCAATTATTTTCACCATAAACTCTTATTAAAATGCAAAAATGAACACCCATGCTCAAATCCTGACAGAGCTGGATTAGATCAGTGATCGAAGTTACAGTATTGAGTCAGAAGCTGGGTTGTTAGTTAGAAACAGGGAACATTAGAAGTAAATTGCTGATGTTATTCTGGTTTTCACACACCCACAGTCTTAAGGAATGCACTCCCATGCATGGCCTCACCCAAGTGCACCCCAGTGGGTGCACTCAATGGGTCTGCTGTACTCCGGCCATGACAACCATATGATACAACTCCACGTCATCTTCCTCATCACTTGACCTGTCAAGGCCAATCAGACAGCAGGGGGCTTAGAAAGTATGAATTCAGCCCTGATTCAAAATCTGCTGGAGGGGAACAAGATGAGGATTTGCTTCTTGGATGAGAATCAGGTAATTTTCTTTTACAGTATACAATAGAGATCTATTCGAGTCATGACCAAGGAACACTGTCAGATATGTCTAGTTACTAAATAGTATGTTTTTTATGTGAGGCTGCAACAGCTCTCTCTGCACTCTTTGATAAAGCATTAATGCAAAAACGGAAGCCAGACAGTAAAATGACCCCATCTTGTGTTCATGACAGAACATTACAATCAGTTGCTCTTAAAGTATTGCTACCAACCGTCATTTATAAAAGTGAACACGATACAGCAGGTATAAAAAGCAGTCACATATTGAGGATGTTTACCTTGGTGACACAGAGGTCAGCTGATCAGAGGGGTGGAGGATCCTGCAGGTGGTGAAGGTGTATGTAGAGCTAGTATGGGACATACACTTTCCTGGGAAATTAACTAGAGGAGAATATAAGGTGGGAAAAGGGAGAATAGAACAGATATGGATGTAAGTGCTAAGACAAAATATAACACATAACACTGCAAAAAAAACAACAACAAAGTTGAGGAAAAATAAGCCATGATAGTTTACAGTGAGCCCCAAGCAAAAGCACCAGCATATTAGCCCCCTCATCAATGAGATATTAAAGTGATGACAGGGTGTGTTGATGAAGAAGAAATGACCTGGTAATTCAGGGGGAAAAAATCATCAAATACCAAATTTATAATCAAGTTCATAAATCAAATCCAGTCATCAAAGAGATTTACTGGTTAAATTTGAAGGTAAACATGTTTCACCCTTTTGATGAGTGTTGATAAAAACTTTCCTTTTTTCAGACGAAGAGGGAAGGGTGTTGGAAAAAGGGTTTTCACTGTAACATGTTATCCCTTCGATGTTTATTTTTGCTTGCGAGTCATAACTAAAGATCATATCATACATGTGTGTACAAAGCTACAGGTCAGCTCTAATATTAACCAGCCGTGGGTGCCATGTGTTCATGTGACTTAGACAGCTGCACTAATAACACCCGATACACAAGTCCATGCCCACATACGGGACCCAACCCATGATATTTCTGTGTGCATTTGTGTGTGTGTGATACATGGGTGTTTCAGCGAGTGTGGACTGATGGGAAAGGTTCTTGCCAAAATATTTTCTGAACTAAAATTACATTGAAATAATAATAAAAGACACCCTGAAGTTAACGACGTGAGAGATGTGTTGAAGAGGATAGGCAGTGTGATTGGTTGAAAAAGGGGGAAGGCAAAATGTGGCAGTGAAGGAAGATGTGCAAACCGAGAAGGAAGATGTAAACTGGAGTTACTTAAAGAACAAAAATAAACAAAACATGTACTCTGTTCTGATGAGGTTCGATGACTGCACACATATGGACTGCCGGTGGGACGGGTAGGTGTGCAGGTGTGTGCACATGGGGGTGATTGTGCAGGAATGGACGTCACGCTGGGGTTATGAGATGTCCTGTGAATGCCTTCCCTAATCCCTCCCCCTCCCACCCCTCATCTTCACCCCCTTCCCCTTTATCCCCATGCTCCAGGGTTACAAGGGATGGTGGATGCAGTGCAGTGACCTCAGCTAAGTGCTCCCTCACCCGACATATGGTCCATTGTGGAAGCCTTTAAGGCCTGGAGCTCCATGAGGTTCACATGCCCATTCATTTCTGAAGAAGAAGGGAGGGGGGAAAAAGAAGGGGAGGGTCTGGAGAAGGGAACTGTCATGTTTGCAACATGTCCATCTTGTACTTCAGTTGCCTCTCCAGCTCTGCACACGTCTCCTTGCAGTGTTTCTGATTGGCTAGTGTCACTGAGCTCTCCTTTTTTGTTGAGGCAGACAGAAGGTGAAGAGGTAGAGCGAGGCAGATCTGTGAGAGCAGGGCTCTCTCCTGACAAGCCAGTGAATGAGTCACATGAAAGTTCGTCCTCCTCTGGTTGGTCCAGTTGCCAGCCGTCGTCCTGTTCCTGCTCGTGCGCTAAAGTGCGGAAGCCCTTTGTGACCACGCCAGGCCGATGATCCAGGAGAGCACCCATGTGGGGTTGAGCCAACTGCTGCCATGCATGGAGAGTAGCAGAGCCTGAAGAGAAGAAGTAAGAGAAACACTCATGTTTACTAAATTTTTCTTAATGTGCTTTCTGCCGCAATTGCATCTCATCAAACTGTAACCTAAAGTTTACTAAAAGGCCTGTTTATTGTTACTTTAAGGACGCTTTGATAGTGATGGTGTTAATTACAGGAGCTGCTTGTTGAAAGTGATCAATGAAACTTCAAATAATGACTTATAGGCTGTTATTGGTTAAATTATATTAAAACTGATTCGTAGTACTTCAGGTTCAATTTAAATGCTAATCTTTAGTGTGTAGTGTTTCAGTTCAGCTTAGCATGCCAACTCACAAGGGAAACCACAGGCACACTGCTATACTCAATAACAGGCCTGCTTTCTAGAACTTAATACTGCTGGCCCAAATCAATCCAGCTTGAATGGGTTGATGTCTCACTAACCTCCTTAAGCTTTGCAATATTACAGCCTAATATGCTGCATCTTAAAACAGAGCAACATGGCAGTTGTCATATCTGTTCAGCTAATGCAATTTTCAAACTTAAATGCTGAATAATAGATCAAATCATATTTAAGCTGTTTACTGGCAATGTCTTTCTGTTTATAATGTGGCCTTGCACCATGTAAACTGGTTTTATTCCAAGCCCAGTGAATGGTTGTTTTCTTCATTATGAGTTTGAACATGGAGGTCCTTTTAAGTCATGTCAGTAGATAAACTCACGAGACAAACACAAAAAGGAGAGAAAAAGGAAGGTGAGAAAAGTAGGAAGATTTTATTCACAAAATCGTCAAGAAAGAAAACAGAAAAGTTGAACAGAAAAAGATTTAAAGTGCAAAAACAAGACAAAGTCAAAATGAAGAGGTTGAACAAAAGAGGAGTTAGAAGGATGGGCAGGATGTACAGTAGTATGGCACTAATGTAGCAGAAAAATCTGTCTCTACACTGAAGTGTCATACATTAAGAAGTCCAGAATCAAATCCAGAAAAATCCAGAATATTTTTTAATTTCTGGACTGCTTCATTGATAAAGGATGCAGGGATTACTTGACAGTTGTATTGTATGTGACATAATTATGAAGGTAAAACACTCACATGCAAATCTGAGGCAACCTAGAAATAACAAAAATCTGAGATTTTCTATAATAACTGTTACATCTTAACCAACCATTATTAGACTTGAAATTTAACATTGCCATTGTTTTAGTCTTTACCTAAAAAGCTAAAGAATATGTTTCTTTTCATTCTGTGTGCTTATGTTTTTGTCTTTTACTTAAGGCAAGATATCCTTTACAGTAATACTATGCAGGTAGTGTAACTGAGTTTGAACACTAGGTGGTGCAAAAGAATAAAAAGTACCTCTGTGATAAATCATATCCATTTGAGAAGGACAAAGAGTGAGAAAAAGTGATGAACGTCTTTAAGCCTGTATGTAGCATGTGTACAGGTTTAGGGCTGTAGTTGCTTGTTTGACCTACACATTAATGTAACAACCCTTTTTTCTCCCCTGAGCTTATCTGC
This sequence comes from Ctenochaetus hawaiiensis, assembly GCA_029783645.1. Taxonomy (NCBI): domain Eukaryota; kingdom Metazoa; phylum Chordata; class Actinopteri; order Acanthuriformes; family Acanthuridae; genus Ctenochaetus; species Ctenochaetus hawaiiensis. The sequence goes on from JAPZDY010000025.1 coordinate 17,815,313, forward strand.
TACAATTTGCTCTGTATCTACAACAGCAACATTTTATGGATACATATTTGATAGTAAATACACTAACTTTTCAACTCTTTAAACTCCACAACCATTATTGAATAGAATTAAATATTAATTTGATAAAGATCCTCTATTTAAAAGACAAGGCATAAAAAAACTTTGTGTTAAAAAATACTACTTAAATTATCACAAACTGACTCAACCACTGCAAAAAAACAGAGTAAAGTGCTTACCCTTTGTAATCTTAAGGGGAGTTTATGGCTTTTGACAGACTACACGCTTTTTAACAAGTGGCAGGCTGTCCGGTAATCTACAATTCAAACCAGCAGCGTGCCCACGTGTGTCTGAAGTAAAAGGAGTGCTGCAGATTTAAACTGCCCTCCTGTTGTTCCAACATCTCCAGCAGGCCTGCGACTAAAGCCAGCGGAGCTCTGAGGTGAGGCTGTGAGCTCAGTGGGCTACTCAGCTCCAACAAACTGGATCGACTGTGCTGGGTCTTTGGACCCTGTGAGGCACCCAGACAGAGTTTCGATGGACTATAATTATGAAAAATCAGATACTGATTGTGCTGCTGGTTCTGAAGAGCTTGCCTTTGGTTCTGTGGTAGGATCTGACTCAACTGAGTGTAACTGTTCGGAGTGTAGAGTAATATACAATTTGAATTACTTGGATTCTGTTGAGGTTTCTGAAAAGCCTCATTTTCATTGTGCACAACATTCTGAGGATTGGAGGACTTGTGTCTCTGAGAGGAATAATCACCTTCTAGTGGCTTTACAATTTGCAGCTTCTCCGGCAGGTAGGATCTTGCAGTGAATGAGTATCCAGACCACATGCTTCCAAGGGACGGATGGGAGCACAGTGACAGCAGGCTCTCCGTCGGTGTCCCCGGGTCACCGCTACTCCCCCCACCACCCTTTTCTTCCTCTTTGGCCAGGTAAGCCAGCTTTCTCTCCCTCTCCTCCTCGAAGAAGCGTTTTTCCGAGAGGTAGTTGTCACGGCGGAGGGACAGACGCCGCAGGGCTGCCTGCAGGTCCTTGCTACCTGGGGTCCCTGGGGTACCAGGGGGCCGCTTGTTAGAGTCCTCTGACCTGAAGAGTGCAAGAAAGTTGACATTGCTGGGCTTCAGTGCTGATTTTTTTTTTTTATTGGAAGCAAAATGCTTTTCTCTACATTTTTTAATTATGAAAAGCCCTGTTGGTTTTTGTTGTGTAAAACACATTAATAAGCTGGAACTTATGACTAAAACAATAAACTTTGGACAGAGTTAGTTACTAAGCACCGAAACATTTACCATAAAACATAGAAACACAATAAGAAGTACTCCAGTTACCAATAAACACAGCAGCATATAAGAATTAGCAAAGTGAATGGCCTCTGCTTAGTTAATAGGAAAAATTAGGTAGAAAATAAATAGCAATAAAAGAACTAAACAAAAAAAAAAAATAAAAGAGGCAAACACTAATTATAAAAATCCAAAAGTGAGCTGCAGAGTTAATCTGTCTGTACCCGTCATCTGGACCCTCCAGGATACTGCTGGTCCTGTTGTCCAGGATGATCCCACTGCCAATGTCGCTACCATATATGGAGCTGGAGCGCGGCGTGCCCACCCTGCTGGAGCGCGCTGAGGTGAAGCATGATGTCTGATTGGAGCCTGGGATGTTGAGGGGGGAAGGGGCGAGTGATGAACGCTGCTGGCGCATCAGGTTCAGGTTCTTCACGGTCTGGAAGACTCGTTTTGGCTGCAGTCTGGAGAAACATCATCACATCATCAGACTGAGGGTTTAAATGCATCCACTTTGACAAAGCTGAACTTAAGCTGAACCTCTTGATACCTCTGCTCTTCTACGTCTGGATCATCCATCTGAAGTTCTTTCCTCATAGTGCCCTCTATTTCTGCTGCCAGAGAGTCCTAGAAAGGAGACCAGAAATTGTATAAGGATCCTGTAGCAGCTGGAACCATGGACAAGCTGTGATGCTGACAGACATGTTGAGGAATATGAGCTCACCATGGGGAACAGACCCAGAGAATGGAAACGCCTCGGCGTGTTGAGTGGTAGAGTTTTATTTCTCAGGTTCTTCAGCTCCTCCTGAGCCTCATGAAGCATCTCCATGCACTCTGCATATTTATCCTGTAACTCTCGCAACTGGAGGAAGAGAAACAAAAGAACAGGGCAGGAAGACATTTTAAAAAAATCCTATTTGTAACTATTCTGTGAAACAAACTGTACATGTATTTTTGTTTTCATATGTTAAAAGCACCTTGTAATATAGTTTTTACCTGGTGTGGAGGTTATTTTTTGGACTTGTCTTTCTGTCAGTAGAATACATGACCAATAAATAAATAGATTCTCAATAAATTCAGGGAGGTAGAATATTTTTCTTAAGATTAGTTACTAGTCGGGATTTATATGATGTTTTATCTGATACTGAACTATTATGATTCTTATTCATTCCAACTATATTTTAAGGTTTTTAATGACTGAGAAAGCAATTGGGACTGAAATTTAGGTGAGTAGGACTATGGGATTATATTGATATTGTAGGTAGAACCCTATATCTAAATAACTATAAAATACCCTTCATGGGATTATGTCAAAGCAGCACTAAGACACAGGATTTGGTCCCAGTCCAGCTTTTCTAGCAGTGATTTGTTGGTGAAAGTTACCACCACAGAAAACACAATGATGAAGCCATAGTCAGCAGGTTATGGATGGCCTCACCTCAGCAGTGAGCTGTCGCTGGGCGTCCTTGGCTGCACCTAAGTGCTGAGTCAGCTCCTCATTCTCCACTGCATACTAAAAACATGCCACACAAAATAGGACTTCAGATATGAAAAACACTTCATCAATTGCACTCAGTCTCTGTTACTTTGCACTGCACACAGGAACTCATGAGGCAAATATGCAGCAGTTGTTTAACATTATCTGTATGTGAGATAACAGGTGTCTCGTACCAGCTTGGCCTTCTTCTGAAGGTCAACTATCTGAGAGAGGAGGTGTGTGATCTCCTCCTGCTGACGGGAGGCGTCGTCAGTCTTCCTGGCCAGCTCTTCAGCCAGGGAAGAAATCTGCAGGTTGGAATTACCTGGAAGCATCAACAGGTGATCATCAAACAGGAGAATTAAAAACCGGCTTTACTGCCCTCAGGGAGGGTCAAAGCAGATGGCAGATACAACGCTGAGCATAATATGAGTCAATCCAAAACTCACGTAGCTCTTTGACACAGTCATTGACAAGTTGCTGCTCTTTTTCTTCATAGGAGATAGTCTCTGTCTCCAAATGGCTGGCCTGAAAAAACATGGACATCATTAATCATTCCAATACATAAGTTCTCATAAAAGATGTCCAGATGGTCATGTTAGATGGTCACACAGTCCAATGAAAACAAACTACCGTTTCCAACTAATGAAATCGAACACACGCCAGGATTTTTTTTTTGTTGTGTTGGAAAGACTGATGCAAAATATTATAACTGTTGAGCAGAGCTTTAACCTCAGCACACTGACCATTATTTTGTTGACATCAGTGCTGATTAATGCCATTAACTTAAATATAGATGGGTTGTTTGACAGCTCCTTTCAAGGAAAGTTAAAACATCTTGATTGCCCCCTAGTGGTAAACCGCAGTATAGATCATAAATCCCATCTCTCAATGTTAGGAGGGGGTTAGGGAGGGGTCATGGACTGAACTAAAAAGCACAGACAGTGGCTTTGAAATGTTATTATGGGCAGGATGAATTAGCATTAGCATCAGGGATACTTTGGCTTCATTTTTGTACAGTAGGAGGAAGTGGAGACACATCACTCAGCTTTATTGATGTTAATGAGAAAAAACACAGTTAAAATGACAAATCAGATTTTGATGATCATTATTATTCTTATGATCTCAGACGTCACTCACTTTCTAGTAATAGCATTTACATGTATTGTAAAATTTGAATGTACTTAGATAAGCAACCTATGTCATAATAGATTTACATAAAAAAACAAAACATTAAATGTATGCTGACAGGTTTCAGTCATTTCTAAAAATACTGTGTGTGTGTCATTTTGCTTATGTAAGTGTGTGTACCTCAGAGCGCAATGATTTGTTTTCTTCCTCCAGATCTTTGAGTTTCTTCTGTAAGGAGTCCAGGGGGAAAAAAGTTGGAGTTGACACACTGGTTTCACGGGGACGCACACTGTACACACACATGAAAGAAACACATGTATCAGGAGGTCAGCCAGTCATACATTATTATGCTATAGGGCACCTTGAAATACACATCATAGGCTGTAATGAGAACAGCCTCTGCAGTGTTTAGCTGTTTTATTCTACTGCTCTGTAATATTTTACACATTACTTTTCTTTTCTCTTCTCTCAAGAGATGAGGTGAATAAAAGGATACTCACGGTGTGGAGGTGGTAGACTCCCCCTCACTTTCCTCAGCAGCACTGGTATAAAACTGTAATAGCTCATCTTTCATAGACAAGTCATGACGCAACTGAGAAACCTGTGTGTGTGGAAAAAGTGGAGGAGATGTGTAGAGAAAGAACAGTTTGAGTGAAAGAAAGAGACAAATCCACAGAGGCTGTAAAAATGACTTTGCTCATGCCCATCAAGACATGCCCATCCACAAGTGTGGTCCTATAAAAATGACAAATATATATATAATATAAATATACATATACCTATATATATACATACATACACACACACATGCATACATATTTTGTATTTTTATACAGACATTCTTCATAAACTGGCACATTTAACTGTCACATTTGATGATAACCAACACATACGGACACACACACACACTGCATACCTCCTCTCGTATGTGCTCTACTTGCTCCTCCAGCAGCTCGTTCCTCTCACTGAGGGCTTTGTTTTTCTTCAGCAGTGACTGTCCGATGCGAGCTGCCAACTCCAGATCACGCTCTTTCTGCACGGACACAAAGCTTGGTTTAGTGTTTTAACAGTAAAACAGTTGAAATCATTGCAGACAGGAAGTAATTCATTTATTTGCTGTCTTGTTTTGAGTTTCAAAGAAATGAGAAAATTGACACCACTCTTCCCTGCGGGCAGAGAAATGCTAGCAATTTCCCTTTGTTTCCAGTCTGTATGTTAAGCTAACTGGCTGATGCCTTCTGTTTCATACTTAATGGGCAGATAAGAAGATTAATATGTATCTTTTCAGCTAACACTAAGAAGGGCAAATTTGTCTCATAGGTGCAACATATGTGAAGGACATGCAGCAGAGGTGAATTTAGATGAGTGTGTTAAATCAAATGCCCCAACAAAGGAGGGAAAAGTCAAAATGAAAAATAAAACAACCAAATACACAATGTAATGTTCAAAAGCAACTTTGGAGTCTCAAAATAGAACACATTATATGTCAACCTCTCTTTACCCCAAACAGCACCAGCAAACTTTCAACCCTGAACTGTAATTTAAAGCTTATTTCGAACCTGTGAAAACGACTATCACACAGTCCTGTTTTCAGTAAGTGGGGCTACAATCAACAACAGTATTACTGGTTGTGTGCTACATGTTACCAGGTAACACAAAGCTCCACACCTATTCAGATCAGGACTTTCAGCTTACTGCTAGACTGCTTTGAATAGTAAATATTAATGCATTGTCACCCCAAGGAAGTAAACTTCACAGTAATAAAGGGCAGTGCAATGATGTCACACAGGGTGAAAACAGTTGTCCGGTCTGTTTGTTAATGGAATGACATCTTTGAATATCATGTTTAGTCATTACTTGGATGCCTGGCTGGTTGTTGGATATCATGATTCATTTAACAATAACACCATTCTATTTTTACTGTTATTTTTTATGCAGAGAAAGCCAGCTGAGCTCTTCACTCGAAATGTCCTGCCTGAAACTCTGATGTGGATGAGTTATATTTGAATATCAGCTGCCGAAACTAGTTTTATGATGTGGTTCTAGCAAAGCTTTTTCGTCAAGAACCTCATGCAGCATCCTCTGTTTTGACTATCAGGCCGTATAATAACATTTGACCATAGTGCCTAACAGTCTGCACATACTGTTGCCCTTTATGTTACTTGTATTTTAAATGATTTCTGTTTTTACTGATCTCATTCTTACGATCTCACCTCTTCCAGAAGTCGAGTGACAGCGTCAATGTCACTGTAGGTCTTCGTCATCTGGCCCACTCTGTCAGCACACAGCACTGCACAGACACAAAGAAAGAAAACAGTCTTTAAGTCTAAAAAGAAAACAAAGATTAATGATCCTGCAGTTAATGCACTCAATATCAAATTACAATGACCATGTTTCAAGGTTGCATGAAAGCAGCTTCTGCTGTCCTTTGCAGTATTTAAACCCGACTGATTGCACTAAATTTGTCAAGTTTTTACTGTAGGTGACTGAGAATGTGTTGCATGAGTTGAAAGTATTTTAAGATAAGATAAATGACACCTGTAATCTCTGTTGGCAAGATAATTCAGAAGTTTTATCTCAGTTGTTATAATTATGTATATTAATTAATTAATTATTAACTCCAGATGACGTAACTTTACATTGTTCAACACTGTCAGTGTTCCAGTAGACAACAGTGCTACATGTTTGCACTTTACACACTGAAGTTAAAGTGATTGATGAATAAACAGTGCTTTGCTGCACCCTCTGCTACATCATTTCTTTTCCACTTTGTTTTTGTTGTTGTCACTTTAAAAAAAAGTTCAGATTTCTAAGTAGTACACACCCACATACTGAATATCACACAGACCTAACTACTTATCAGTCTACATGCCCGGTGATAAAGGAAAGATAAGTTACAGAGATTAGACATGATATGAGGGGCCGCACCTGGGCAGTGCTATATGAGCTACATGAGCTCATGTTTGTTATAAACTCCTTCTGCTCCGTCTTTTATTCATCTCCTTTCAGCACTGACTGAAATTCTTCTCATATGTTAAAAGTCAAACAAGGTCTTGCTGGCAGAACATATCACATACAACAGTATGACCCCGTTTGGTGCAAACACACGAGAGACATTCTGACAGGAGAAAGAACGTCTCATCAGGTGTGTACACAACAGTCCTCGATTGGAGGCCTCTCAGAATGCAAAACAGAGTCAAGGCTAATGCAAACAATATATTTTCATGTGCGCATATTTTACATGAAGTATATGGCGGCTGGAAACACGGACACGAGGCCTCAGCTGGCTGTGCTTTCCTTGAAGATATTTACCGTCATTATCATCCATTATTAAACAGGTTGCATTTTTCTCTAAGGTTTACTTGGAATGCATTACACTGAGCAGCCTAACAGATGTATGACGTATGCGTTTGATAAGATAAAGCCACCTTTAGGTGTTTGTAATTCTTTTTTCTCCTTGGTCTCCAAAGTGGTCCAGGATTTGAACCGTTTTCTCTCCATTAACCCATCACATGTCAATGACATGTTTGTCAAACTGCAAATACAGGACTAACAGTTAATGATACATTGCAATAACTGTTTTATTACAAAAACTTTATTGGAGCAATTTTGGAGTCAGTACTGAACTTTTTGCTCTGGACAGAGACTGAGTGTGTGTGGTGTGTGTGTGCAAGCACACGGCAGAAAGGTGCATATACAGATGAAAGTTTAGTTAGCTAGATAATGTTAATTTAAACATTAATATTTCATTTGTGACTTAAGTTATGGTAGTAATTTGAACTTGTGGCAATAGCTATCTGTTTGGGTTCTTCAATTAAAATAATTAAATAATAATTTATTGCAAAATATAATCAAACTGGAAAATAACTTATTCTTTTTGAGTAATTAATTAACCAAGCACTGCTTTACTTTTACCTAGGTGGGTATTTTGTTTGTATGTTGAATAGTAAATGTCAGTTTTTCTAAGTAATTTTTACCATGAGTAGTTGTTTTTTTATTGAAGTATAGATTTTCAGTACTCCACCCACCACTGCACTTTAAAATCTATTGTGAGATGGAAAAGTACTTTGAGGTAAATACCTAAGTGAGCATGGTAACATGGTAAGAATGATAATGTGTTTGTGCTACATTTTAGTAGTATTATTGATACCATCTCACTGTCTTATTTAAGCTTGTTAGCACAAAAATATTTGCAAATATTTGAAGGGGGTGGGGATGAACCTACATGAAAATCATGTAAGTTGTTTACGTACTTAAGTCAGGATCAAAGTGTTAAACCATAAAGTTAAGCTGCCTACATAGCTTAAAACAAAAGATACAGTAGTCATAGTCCAGGGAATTTGATCATAAAAGGCTCACAGGCTATTTCAGTCTTTACACTTTAAGATGATAAAATGTGTCTGACAGCAGTGAGACACACAAACAGCAAAGACACACACCCCTGAGCATTAAAAACAAGGAAAACATCTACACACACAGCCTTCTCTCCTGGGCGAGTTCTTGAGTGTTAATAAGTGAACACGCTGATGCGGAAATACACAAATATGTACGTGCGCAAATGCACATACACACACAGACATTGACACAATCATCGGTTGTGTCTGTTTGCTATCTGGCCAACAAAGAGAATGTTCTCTTGATAGCACAAGGTGCAGCCTGTTTACCTATCATACTTTCTATCTGTGTGTGTGAATGTGAGTAAGTGTGCTTCCTATTAAAGAACATGTTGGTTTATTTCCATGGCAACACTCCACCCAAGTTGGATCAATAACCGAGTGTAACTGACAAAAAACTAATGGAAGCTTAAACACATGAAGAGAGCCTGTGGACATCTGCCTTCACTTCTACCTGTGGCTGTGTAAAGATGGTATCCAGGCTGAGGAGGAAGCTGAGTCCCTGAAAGACATCAGACCAGCTGGAGATAAAACAACAACATGACCCCGGTCCTTAGCAAACTGCTGCTTATCACTTTTACCACAAATCCAATTCAAGCAGTTTTATTCAACTAGGCAATGTCACATACTAAATATTAAGACTTCCTGCTCTTTCTGTGAGGTTCGGCTCAATGCTTTTTTAATCCACTACAGTCAGAAATTGGTGTTAAATGAGGGTGGAGACACTGGCCAGGAAAAGCAACTGTAACCTGGATTACATAAAAGGAAGTGTAACTGAATATTGGAAGGTGATCAGGATGTTTTCTTGCTGTTTTTTTAAAGAAGAGAAGGTAACTTAAGACAAATGAGCTTTCTTTCTCTCCCTCTCACTCCATCACAACAGAGGTTATGTTACAAGACGGGTTTGTCCTTAACAGATAAGGCTGCTGCTCCAGAGACTCCTGGCATTCTGTCTGTCTGTTACAGCGGGAGGGCTGATGAAATCTCAAGTCTGGAGTTCTGGGTCCGTCAGCCCCTCTGTTGCTACTAGGCAACAGACAACACACAGGTTCAAGAACAACAAACACCCAGACAATGAAGGGAAAGGAGTGTGTTATTCAAATCAATACCTGAGCCTGTGTGAGGGGCTATTTAAATGTTATATAATGTCAGGGTGTTTTTATGAGTTATATTTACTTTTCAAACGTGAGTTTTTTATTAATCTTAACTGCCACCTGTAAAACATGTCTACGCCAGCATGTCATGCACTGTCCCAAACACCACACACACAGTCAGATGCTACAAAGTGACCCCGGTCAGAATTATTCCTCAATTAATGCATATTTTGTATGAAGCTTAACAGTAATAAGTTTGGTTGATCAGATCACTGAAGAGTCGTTAGCTGTACCTGAATTACACAGCACCTTCAGTATTTATACACATCTCCCAAAATACATGTGCCTGTGTTATCATCCACCATTGCCTCTGTGTGTTTAAGCTATCGTACTAACCACAGCTGTAAAAAGTTTATAGCGGTTAATTAATCAATCAAACACAATCAATAAACATAAACATCAAGTTAGAATATATGTGCTTTTGAGAGCATGTATACGATAGCTTGCTAGCACTGTATTAAACACTGTAGTGACAGTGAGGATAAGAGCCAAGTCCATATTTAAACATGTCGAATCAGTAGACAGATGAACCATGCTGTAGGTTAACCCCATAGCCCACAGGAGACCACATATGCTTTATATTTCAGAAAAACATCCAATAACCTCATCAGAATCCACAAAGTTTCAGGCTAAAGAATCACACTACAAAGGTGTGTTACACTGACAGAGCTACATATTAGACACAAGAAGAAGAGCATGACGGAGAAGTTGCCTTTGATTAGAAAGAGGACCACAGGCTACCTTCCAACAGAACTTGTTGCTCTTCATCCATCTCTTCCTCCTCCTCCTCCTGCTCTGAGCTTCCATCACTGGAAAAACAGACATACACCTCCTCCAGCTCATCTCCTTCCTCCTCCAGCCCTGTGCTCTCGTGAATGGGTAGACAAACATAGTCCTTGTCCTCCCCTGTGTTGTTGGAGTACTCCAGCTCGTCCTCGCTGCCAGCGGCTGTGGGCAGTGCCATCCTCTGCTCTGGCACGAAGGTTAACCACTAAACCACAAAGCCAGCAGGTGCAATGCCATGGCTCCTACCTGCGCTGTGTGCATTTGTGGGCGTGTATGTGTGTTTTAAACTACACATATCTAACAAAGCGCTTGTTCCAAAGACAACAGTGGGAGTGTAAAGTACATCTCTCTAAACACTCCATTGTGCATGCCTGTCAGAGTCTGTGTGTGTGTATGTCTGTCAAATGCCGAATGATGTTTGCCGAGTGACTTTCCAAAAGTGTGTGTATCTTTTTTCCCCTGTGGTAGCTCTGTGAGACAACCAGATAACCAAACTCCTCCCCGTCTCCTCTGTGACTGGCCAGTGAATGGCCTACTCTACTTTACCACAGACAGGGAGGGGGAACACACTGACACACTCGTACTCATAAAGAAGGTTGTCCATCAACTATTTGAGGTCATAAAACTAGGTTCAAAAACATTTAACACTACGAATGAGAGCATTTAAAATAATCTGTAATATTTTTTACTTGATCCTGTGATCCTCAATCTGTCAGCTAATTTCATCCTTTTCTGTTTTAAGAGCTGAGACAGGTCATGCTGGCACCAAGAGGAACAAATCAGAGCTGAGAGAGAAACCTGTTTCTCCGTTAAGCTTCAAAGCCAATGAAAGCAAGTCCTTTTAACAATCCCCCCTGAGTGACAGTGACTTGGTACAGTCCCGCTCAGCCTCTATAGTGACAACAGAGCGGAGTGAACAATAACAGACCTGCACCTGTTTCCAGGGTGGGGCCAGGCACAGTAAAACCTTTACTCAGTAGATAACTGTTTTTGTTTTTTTTTTATCTCCTGCCCATATCATCAGTGAGATTTATTGGCTTCATTTGGTGGCTAATGTTCAAATGAATATTGGGAAATTCATCATTCACAAAACTCTGATGTAATTACAACAGACAAAGAACTACTTAATAAACAGTTGACACATTTTCACCTTTCATATAATGCACATTGTAAAAAACCACTGCAATTCCAACAATTAAAATGGCCTCTTAAGCTGTATAATTGCATGCTATTTTATTAAATCATGCATGTAAACATGAGCACTGAAGCCAGGGGAGACGTGAGAGAGAGGGTTTTCAGCTCAGTTACAGAAATTACGCATTCACATCTTGGTGCAACCACTAGCACTGAGTTCACCACTTGGCTCAACCATGTTGCTTGAACAATTACTGACAAAAAAAACCAAGTAGAGCAAAGTTCTTTTCCTTACCTTAAAAAAAAGTGGGATCTTAAAGATCTCAACACAAATTAAAAATATTTATATTAATATTGCAATGAAGAAAAAGAATTTCAACCTACCGCTCTGAAAACTGGCACACAAAGACTATTAGTGTCAACTTAAAATGCAAAAAAAGAGAGAGAACCGGGACAAGCTGATCAGACTGTGCAGCACGCTCAGTAGGAGTAACTTTCTGGGAATGGACACAAAAGGACGAGTCTAATGCCAAACTTCAGCTATGAGTCGAGTCTTTGTAAGAGCTTCATTGATTCAATCAACTATTTGTACTTTTAAGGATAATTTGTTTGCTATTCCACTTCAGTTAGTTATTCAATTTAAGAAACTTCCTTGTAGTTAACATCATCAAAGGGTGTAGTTAGGTCTCAGTTTCACATCAACAGAAGGTTTATTGATACTGCTCAAGATAGCCATCCTGGGTGCTGGACCATAAATATTTGAATATACTGTCCTATGAAAATATAGCTGATATAGTTGCCCTGCTATTCATTAGCAGCTAGGAAAAATCATTTATAGTGCAGTATTTTGTGGTAAATTAAAAAAAGCATGTGACTATTAATTAGAAATTTTAACCATAGAAACATCTGCATGCTTTCCAGACTTTTCTCTTCACATTTTTAAAGACAAGTAGAGAATACCTCTATAGGTGCATGTCAGTGTCAGATGTCCCTCTAAGCAGACTGAGTATGACCCATAAGTCCTGACCCTTCATAAATGAACACAGACCGTTTTAAAACAGCCCAGTTTCCTGCTCATTAGTCACTGCTAAAGTGTTATAATTACTGTAATTGGTCGGGAAAAGTGATGCCAGCTCAGTACCGTCCTGCATGCTTGAGTAACTCCACTCAATGGTCCTATGGATACGATGCTGCAGGGAACAAAAGGGTTGCAGACAAACACCACTCAGTGTTTCTTTCTCCCTCTCTCATTACTTTTCTGGTCACATTCACTTTTCACACTCCACTTGTTTTTCTCTTTTCTCTTTCATTCCATCTTTTCATCTGATTTGGTTGTATAGTTCTCTGTTGGCATGCTCTGTAAAGAAGTTTCGAGGAAAATTACTAAACTGCACGAGGAATTCACCCAGCCAACGTTTTACAAAGGTTATATCAAACATGTAACCTCAGAATCTGTAGCAACATTACCCACAGTGCCCCAACAACCAGAGAGCTGCTATCTGTCCTACAACTCTGATTCAAAAATGCTGGCATGCTGTGTAAAAGGTGAAAAAAATCAGAATGCAGTCATTCACAAACAGTGTTTACTGACGACAACCTTTACAAAACATTCCTGAATCATAGTAACATCCTTCATACAATCATTAATTTCACAAAGTGGTGAACTTCGCACTGTCCTCGCTTGTAAACAACTGAGTGTTTATAGGATGCTCCTTTCATATCTGATCACAATCACATCACTAGTTACTGATGAACCTGCGTACCTGTGGAACGTCCCAAACAGGTGTTTTCTGAACATTCCACAACCTTCTCAGTCTGTTTGACCTTTTTTTAAATTGTGTTGCTGGCATCAAATTCAGAATAAGCATATATTTGCAAAATCTGTGAAGTTGACGTTAAATGTTAAACATACTGCCTTTTCTTTTTTAGTTTGCACTGGTGTCTCAGTACTTTCCAAAACATGTTTGTTTTGAAGGCTCCTACAAGTGACAATGTGTATTTTGCAGGCTGCTATCAACAAGGGTGGCTATAAGCAGCATTCAAATCATTGGGCTAAATATAAGCCAACCTACTTCCACATCCCTCCCTTGCATATCTCAGAATAACACCAAACCAGCTGCTTTCTATTTCTGCCTCCACACTCCACCAGAAGATTTATCAGAGAAACTGACCCCTCCCCTCTCATTCACTTATTTGATCATTTCAGCATCAGGTACCTTCTAAGTAAAATCTATTGTTGGTGTCTGACAGGAAATTAAACCTGGGTTAGCTGCCACTGTTAAATAATATTGCAGATGTTTAAGCTGCGCAGCTCACATCAAAGGAGGTGCTGAGCTGTCTCAAACTGTTATGTAAGAATTTCCACAGAGCTTCCCAGAAGCACATGCACAGCATAGTGCATGAAACAACTACAGTAATGGATGATATTCTCCACCTTAATGCATCAGACCTTCACATTAAATGCATGGTTTGATTCTGGCAAAAGATACTATCAAAACAAAAAAACCTTCCTTACAAGACACAGACGATGGCAGAGAGATGTGCAGAGAGAGGAGAGATGAGGAGCAAGAGGCAGAGCCAACAGACTGGTAATAAACCAACCACAGCTATAACCTGCTGTTAGTCACACATGTCACCAGGCGCTGTCGGTACCTCCACACATCTTGGCTCTGTGTGTGTGTGTGTGTGAGTGTATACATGATGATTAATGAGAAATTCTACATCTTTTGCGGCCATCTTGAAATCATTATACATATTTTGCATCAACATGATTTTGCTCTGTTTTGTTCATTCACAAATCCTATAAAATGGAAAATGCCTTTCTCTTGACAAACCTTTCATTCACTCAGAATTTAGCAGACTACCTACTAGTTTCTTTTATCTCCATTAAACATCTGCTCTCATAATAAGCTACTTATCCCACCTGTGAACTCTATGAGTCTCTCCAGTTCAGCTGGTATCTCCCTCTTTTTCAGCCACTTACACCCACGGCTAGTCACTCGAGCTACTCCATGGCCCTATTTTAGAAGCCACACTGACTCAGGTGCCACAGAGCACCTGTTATAACACCCACAGTATCCAACAGTCAGTGCCTGACGAAGCTACAGCTTCAAGTTGGCTGTGTTTGACCTTACTTTAACATCACATCACATCACAAGGTCACATTCTCTGGTTTGTCCAGATAGAAACTAGCAGAAAGAAATCAATTTAAGCTGACTTGACTGTGAGTTTTGTTGAAGGACAGTGGCAGCATGTTTATCTCCACCAACAACTTTAATATTACCCAATCCAGCTTAATCCTGCCATCACCCCTCTCCTCTCTAACCTCACAGTGTGGGTCAGCAGAGGACAAGTTATTAAACCTGGACCAGTGGTTGGTTACCAGGCAACAAAGCAACACATGGGCATGGTATTGTTAATGGTAGAAGGTACATCTTGGTAGATGAGGTGGAAATTTGGGAGTCAGGATCTTTATAGCTACATTACACACAGGCTGTGATCTGGATCTATTCTACTAGACAGGAAGCAGCTCACTTGTGTCAGTGTAGTTTCAAGACAGTTTGTACCTTATTTGTTACATTCAGTGCATTTTTACAGAAAGCCACAGCAGTTACAGCAAAGCCATCTCGACTGTATGCACTTGTATGTCTCCAACTACTCAGCTTAGCAGAAATGACTGAAATATATATGTAAAACCAATCTCTTACTATCTTTACCAGCCATTTACTTTAGTAGTCTCTCTAGAAATTTGAGTTAACTCTTTGAGAACTAGATGTCAGTTTGTAAAACCCTCGCAGACTGTGGTCTTACCATCAGTGCACTCTTCGTAGTACCAGTCCAGTTCGTAGTAGTCTGCCTTGACAAACCTCTGGCCTCTGGTGTGGCCTCGTCTCTTCATCCTCACTGTTCTGACAGACAACTGTATAGTTTCCAACGTCCCAGCATGCTAAGAGACAAACTAGTTACTGATAGAGTCCGTTGTCTAGTTCTACTATCTCAGCATGCATAGCAGCAACCACTTGGCACACTATCAGTATTGGTGACTGTCTGGCCATTCTGTTCTGCACTCATTAACAGTAAACTGACAGCATATTATGCTCAATATTTGTTGGGGTGCAGGTGCTGTTTCTGCCTGTCATACTGCCGGACCGTTACATGCATCGTCATCTGCCACTTCATTGTCCTTTTATCCATCCTGAATTCTTCACCGTTACAGCTTGTGTGTCAGTTGGAATCTGCCATGTTAGTCAATCTGTGCCATCTCTCTGTCCTTTGATCTTTGTCTGTCCTTTCGCTTTTCTCTCCATCCTCAGTCACTCCAAAGCTTCGGAAAATGTGCCAGATTGTATCCACTCATGTCTGCGTCCATTCATAGCTTCCTGTCAATTTATCTTCCAGTGCTCTTGCCAAGTTGTTCTCCTCTGCTGAAGGCTTCCTGAGGTCATAATATCACTAGTGTGTCTTCTTGTGTAACATCCCATGCTCAGTGACAGATCTAGCTCTACACATGGACCACCGCACCTCTAACAATGACTCAATAAAGACAGAGATAAAGAGAGTGAGAGAGAGCCAGCAGCAGCAGCAGCAGTCACGGGTTTTGCAGCAGAAATGATGAGAATCATGACACAGTGGGATGGGCGGGGTTAGAAAACCTCCAGCCAATCAGAGAGGGAAGTATCACCAGCTTGTTCCCGCCTCCATCTGTATGTAAGCATCTCTCCCTCCTCTCCTCTACTTTGTCCTTCTGTTGGTTTCTATAGCAACAGGCTCAGACTCCAAGGCCTGAGGCTGAGCAGCATGTAAAAGCAGGAAATCAGTGCAGCGTTGGCAGGGGTGACGTGGCTAACCCAAAATGAATGAACACAAAAAGTACTCAAGGATTGGTTATTTTAGCTGGGGAGTGATGAAATAAGCACATGCACAATGCATGGGAGACAGAACAGTGTTGTGTCATCAGGGCAAAAGCAAACTGCTAAATAAGGTCAATTTCAATGACAATATTCAATGTCATCCAGCTAAAAGTGATAACACACACTGCTATGGTGCATATTGTAGTAGATGAAGATGAAGTAAAACTCAATATCTTTATATTCAAGGGGCAGCTAACACAAGGCCTCAACCAGAGGCTATCAGGCTAATGGAAAGAGCATAAGCCAGGGCTTACTGAGAGGTTCAAAATTGGCTTAAATAATATGTATTTATGAGGTGTAAAACCTCCTACTAATGAAGTTAAAGGGATATTTGCTCCAGTTTTTACGTGTGTAATGCAGAGTGCATCAGCCCACAGTAACAGATTCAGATACATTGCATCATTTTTTACTATTGTACAAAAATACATTTGACCACTGCTGGATGATACTGACGTACATGTATGTATTTGTATAAACAGAAACACTGAGAAATATAATCAAAACCCTGTGCATTTGCATCTTCAAAAAAGAAGAGATAATACTTCTAATTTGAAAGAATAAGGCAATATACTATCCATAAAGATATTGATTTCAAATAAAAAAGGAAAGGACACCTGTGTATCACATAATAAAAGATTAAAATATTAATAAGATTTTTTTTTGTTTTTAATATATTTTTTTCTTAATTTACAGAACATGTCATGATTTTCCAGTGGTCTCCTTAAAATTCCCTTTTAATACAAATCTATTTAGATTCTATCTTCCAATGGTTTTCATTACTGATTGACCAGTAACATGATAGCTCTGACTGGCTATGGAAAGATCTATCAAACTGTCCCATCTCAGATCTATCTAATCTCTTCTGGATAGTGAGACATGTGGGTGTGAGGTCATCACAACATGAGGTTGCTTTTTATTGGTCAGTTACCTCCAGGCCATCATCTCTTCCAGCATGTCCTTCTCATGCAGCAGGTGGATACTTACAAAAATCAATAACCACTTAGGTGATGTAATGATGTGCACAAGTCTGTTAATTCACAGTGATGTTACACAGTTTAACCGACGGGAGGTTCAGGTGAAGATTATTGTTAGACAGGAAAAGTAGGCACATAAATAACCTAATGCGTTAATATTATCACCTGCTTTATATGGTCGTTTTAAGGTGGTGAGTGTGTGGTATTTTTGTAAGAAAGAAAATATTTCTGGACATACACCAACACCAGAGAAACACAGCTTTATGAGCACAATAAAATGACCCGTCTCTGCTCATTCAGGACGATGATACCCAGCCATCTGTTTGAGGAAATAATGAGTAGCATTCCAGATCAGGATAAAATGATGTGGAGAGTACAGTTGAAAAAAAAAAGAAAGCTTTACTATGTTCAATATTACTTACAGAATATCTACCACTCTCTCTTATGTTACATGACCTTGCCTGTTAGCCTGGCTAGCTATGATGAATATAAATGCTAAAGTAACCTTGTCGGATTAGGGCATCAAGGTGTTGTTACGGTTCTCATTTGAGGCTATTTACAAGACAGTGATCCATTTTTAGAAACTCTTTTACCCTGAGTCACAGTTCAAGCAGACATGAATTAAAACTGAATTATTGATGACAGAAAGACCCACTTATGTTGCCTTCGTTTGCCATGTGCAGTGTGCGCACGTGTTTTATGAGCCTGGGTCTGTTTATTAATTGTATATAAGTTGGTCTAAGTGCGGCCTACAGCACTGATATCAGCCACAGGGCAGGTCACTCTTGGATTAGACATGAGCAGACACGTGCATGCATACACAACAGTGGACTGAGAGCAGACAGCAAAACAGCCACCCATCAGAGTGAGAGAGGGACCCATCAGGTATGTTTGTTGTGGCAACCGAGGCCAGCTGTCGCGCCACTGCTGCGGGCAGATGGCCATCTCCATCCGTCTCACTATGATTCCTATACAGTCAAGGTCAGTATGAATCTTAAATCTCTCACCTTTTTTATCTGAAATCATCATTGTGACTTTACATTAACAGTTTCCTTAAAGTTAAATCCAGAAATCTATTTTTGTCCCTCGTGATTGACATAAGTTTGGTAAGAAGAGGGCAGTAATTATAAAGAGCAACAAGTTGTCTTTGTCTGTTTTTCTGAAGTTGGATCGCAAAACACTTAAATCCTGGGATTTTTCCCAAAAATTAATTACATTTCTACATTTCAAAGTCAAACTCTTCTTCAAAAATCCTCATCATAATGATAATATTTAGAGGACAACACTGTATTCTACACCAAACCATATTAATTCAGCAGTGTGTGGTGAACTTACAGAAGTACTTGAGGGTCTCCTCTATCTGTTCAGTGGTCAGGTCGAGGGCAGCGTCGGAGTCCACCAGCGGCGTGTGCAGCCAATCATCTTGCTCGTAGCCGAAGATAGTGTCAGCCCTCAGCTTGTAGACCGGCAGCTGTTCCTCCAATAAGCTGATAATCTCAAGCTCCGGCAAATCAGTACTGTTACACACATCTGCAGAGAGAGAGACAAATGTTGTACAGAGTTTGTTCTTCACTTAGGAAATATTTTTAAGTCATTACAGATAGATATTACTCATTGCAGTTTGCCATATTGTCATCTCTGGTTATTTTAAATAATTTAAATATGAAAACCTCTCCTCATTTCTGACCAAAACTAGACATTTCTTTGGTAAATTACAACATAAAGCAGAGGACGCCCTCTAGTGGTAAAGTGGTAATATGAGGCTTTAACTCAACACTGCTGCATGTGGTGAGTAGCATTCAAAAAAAAGACAAAAATTTTTATTTATTTTTATTTTATTCATTTATTTAATTAGGACAGTGCACATTAATTAACAATTTTGTTATACACTTCATTGTAAATATGCCGGAGTTAGCACAATAGCTAATTTTCATCCGTTGTCCTAAGGCAGGTAATCGACTGGAAAAAGTGTGGAATGCTCATAAAACACTTGTTTTTGAATCATGCAGATAAACAGCTTCATTGGTAACAGCTTTAGGAATTAGGACCAGGGATTTATAATTTCAAAGGACTGTAATGCAACAGTGTTCCAAAAGAACAATATCTCTTTGTCCTTCTGTAAATATATTTGTATAGTTTTACTATTTATTGATACACATATGTTTTATTACTATTTGATAATTGTGTTAATATCTTTCTCATGGACACTTAAAAATGAATCAACAAAACTCAGTCTGAGAGAAAATTTGCAGTAATAAATCTAACAGCTTTATTTGGATTAAAAAGAAAACATAGGATCCGCCATTGTTTCTACATCACATGAAGTCATCTTTTACATGGCAGCTAAAACAATCTACAAACTGTGTAGTTCCATAAAAAAGTCAAAGGCAGCCATCTGCTAACAAACTCAGAGAGCCACATTTATGTTCTGCTGTGGAAAAAGGAAATAATCTTAGCTCAGCTTTCAGCTATGCGCCTCCCTGTTTGCACATCAGTTTAGTGTGCTAGAGAAGAAGCCATCCATCTGGGACTCCATTACAGTGTATTCTTCCTGTTCACACACAGGACTGGGGTCTTAGTCACTTTTTCAACTGAAATGTTAAACCCACAAGCTCTTAGTTTGACCAAAAAAGCATAGACATGAGAATTAGTACAAATAAAGACTTTTGTTTTTCTGTCTCTCTATTTCTGGCTCTGTGGCTCCCCTCTGCTGCCTATCTCCCTCCATCTGTCCGTCTGTCTACATGTATGTCCCTCTAACAATGCTGTCTCTCACAGCTTGCTAATCTAGCCTGAATGACTGACTGTGCTGAAAAAGGGAAACACACACACTCAAACACATACACATACACAAACACAGCAGCTGGGGAATCGTTCAACAAGCGCAGCCAATGAGGTTTCAACACTGAGGTTAGTAGTGACTTGCAATTCCAATCCATTTTCACTACTAATTTATTACATTACTCACTGTGATACCTTCCAACAGTGTGCTGGTTCTGATAAGAGGCTCGGAGTTTTGTCTCTAGCTTTTCATACATTTGGTTGAAAGTTTCCTTTTTAACATTATCGATCTTTTTACTAGACAAAATACACAGGACCACCAGATCCACCACAGAAATACAGAAGAAGTTTGATTCCTCCTTCTTTTTGCACTTCACTGTCACTGCTTTGTATTATGTATCTTTTTTTTCAACTGTACAACACATGGAATCAGTGGAGTCATAAAGTTCAGTATCAACTCTGGTCAGAATTACAAGATTTTTCCTCTGTGCTGATATGAAATATGACCAATGTACTTCAGCTAGGAGAATGAGTGCTGATAGGTTGGGATGAGGATAATAATAGCACAAACTCCGCTGTGCTGTGTGTGCTGACAAAAGGTCAATGGAGACAGTAAAAATGTGTTTGAATGTGTTTGTCAGTGTGCATCTCTTATTTGAAAAAAATGAACATGACACTTTTACTTTTTCGAATCAACAGAGGCACCTTTTATGATTTTTTTCCCTTTTCAATTTTTACAGTGTTCTCTGAGACAAAGAGCTGCATCACATGATGAATCAGGCCACCAGTGACGAGAAATGAAAGGAAGGCAAAGACTTTTTCACATTTAGCAGGGAAGTAATAACAATCATTATTAGTCTTAATCCTGAATTTAGCATTAAAGTAGCACCTTATACAAACTTGTTCAAGTTTTGTCTTCACTGAACCTTTTCCTTAAGAGTTGGGATCAATAAATGCAGTTGATATATGACTGAAGTTCAAGTCCAACATTCAAATGTAAATATAGATTCCTGGCACACAGAACACAACCTGCAGGGTCACAGCAACATTAGCAGCAGCTAGTAGCCACCAGGGCAAGAACGTTCAAGTTCAAATGCAAGAATAGACCACTCTCACTCTGTGTGCCTGAGCATTAAAAACACCAGCATGTGCAAAGGACACAGAGGCAGAAAGTTTCAAAATCAAGATCAGGTCAACCTGAAGAAAACACACTGAGTGTGAAATCACACAGATTCAAGTCAACACTTAAGATCAAGCAGAAGTTGCAGTGCCAAAACACAACTTCCCGACTGTGTCACTGACAGCTGATCAACAAGTAACAACACTGAAATGTATATTATAACTAAGTGACAGGAGGAATAGAAACATGCAGGCTATTTTAACCCACACACATGGTGTTAATGTTGATAATATCTTAGAAATGTTTCAAAACAGAGTTGGACAAATCCATATGCAACCCCTCTTCTGTCAAACATGGCTGCCTCCAGTCAGCTATTACAGCACATAATGCTTCTAGTGGCCAATTGAGAGTTCAACAACCAAGTTAGGCACTATAGAAATATCAACTTTAACCCTTAAAACAGATTCTTTTACCTGATAGAATAGAGACAACTTACAGTGTAAGGTTCAAAGTCTGTATTATCAAGCAATGATCAGAAACATTTGAAATAGTGAAGTTATAAAGACAAATCCTTAAAAAGCCCTGAACAATACAAGTCCACATGACTGATTCATACAGACAAGGGAACAGGGCGAAAGACAAACAAAGGGAAGACACAGAGATAGAGGCAATGAGAGAAACTCTGTCCAGATGTTAGCCAGGCAGTCGTAAACTTGACAAGAAACCAGTCGAAACTGGAAGAAAACCATGCTGTGCATGGTATACTCACTCATGGTGCCTGAAGCCCAACAACCACCAACTCTCCTGCCCTCCAATCACATTTTCCACTGGACCAGGACAGGGCAAGGTCGCAAGAAATAACACAGAGAGGACAGACAGACAGAAAGAGTGTGAGAGACAGGAAGAACAAGAGAGAGAGAGGGTGCTAAAAGTTTTAGAGGACGGCACTGGGTGTAAGAGACAGAGAAAGAGAGGGAGGGAGGGAGCAAGGGAGGAGTGAAGAGGAGAAGAGACCCGAGCCAAACTGGCTCGTCATGCTTGACATGCCAGTGACGGGATTCACGTGGACCGCCCCCGGCTTGCCCCCCTCTCTTTCTCTTCCTCACTCTGACAGCCGGCAAACCCAGTTTCTCTCTTTCTTCCTCTGCTGCCTCAGTATAAACACACTGTGGGTGACAGCAGTCCTGAAGCTGTTTCTTCTGTTACTGTTTGTCTTTCTAACTACACAGCAGACAGTTAATGAAACTCTCACACACAGAGACACAAGCCTGATGAAGATACTGTGGGATTATGGAGAATTTAGTGCGAGTGTAAAACATTCAGAACTGCCTTTGCAACAGGTTGTGAAAGGGATTTAGCCCGGTTACAGCAGTAATCACTGCCTATACAACACCGGCAAAGCTGCAGCTGAAGAACTGCCAGAAACTCAATCAGTGTGTTTTTCATGTAATCCAACAGATGCAAGCGTGTTTGGCACTAAATGGCACCTGATATGAGTGAATCTGTTCCTAAGCTTCTGTATAAAGATATTACACTAATCAGTTTATAATTCCTACTTAATAAATTTCCTGTTTCCTGTTTGAGCAGTAGAATGAGTAGGTTTAGAAAGAAAAAGCTTGTACAAACTAATGATCAAAGGTTTTATTTTAGAAATGTTAATATTAGTTTTTGGTAACTTTTCTGAATGTGTGTGAGCTTGGTTTTTGCACCAGTGTCTGATGTATGGTTGAAAACAATCCAGGGAAACAATCTGACTCTGATGAAAAGTAACTCTGGAGGTTTGCAATGATTTCAAACTTTTGCATCACTCTCTCCTCTGAGTTATTCGAGTTCTTGGTAGACGTCTTTTGAGATGATGTTCTTAATGTGAAACATTCTTTGATTCAATGGATTTAACTTATAACAAAAGCATATTGTGGATTCTTTGGATTCGGCACTGTATGTTTTTGAGAAAGAGCAGGTACATGCTGCTTTCTAGACTCTCAATGTACCAAACATGACAACAGTCAATAACAGAATGTTATTGTTGTTGAATGTTATTGTAAAGAGACAGGGAAAACTATATTCTACTGACACTCAGAACCAGTTTTCTCCATTGGAGCCATTCAACTGAATACTTCACTGCTGTTCTCACTGCAGCACAACCCTGTCCAGAATTAGACCGGGCTACAGCTGAAGGCTGCCGCTGGTCACAGAGGGTTACCGAATGAAATACGGGAGAGCACGTCAGCGTGGTCAAATATCACTGGCGGCCAACAAGATCTGATGTACCAGTGTGTTCAAGTGTCACCAACCCTGTAAATCTGGTATGTGTATGTAGGTCCAGTATGTGTACCATCCTTCACTAATGTGCGAAAAGTGTTTTATGTAACAACTTAGCACCAAATACAAAACAACTCCTCAAACATGACTTTGTTTGAGAGAGGCTGAAAATGTGATCAATTTTTTTTTTCAAATCTTTCTCTGAAATTGTTTGACTTCATCTATGAGTCACAATATAGTTTCATGTCTTTCAGTTTAAACTATTTACACTTCCATTTAATCTTGTACTTACATAGCATGGTCTAAGCTGGACATCACTCATTTGAACACAGTATGCTGTACTAATTCAACCTCTGTATAGACACTGTACTGTAATTGGTGCTAAAATGTTACATATGGCACCTTTAACAGGGTTAGAGGTGCAGGGTTGCATAAAAAGAACTCAATCCACCTGGAGGTCAGAGTGGAGGTGCAGTAGCTGGAGTCCTGTTTTATAGCAGGTGTAAATTATAATAAATCTACAATAAATCTGAACACAAGAGAGCTTAACTTTAAACAAAAAAAAATATTTTTGAGTATTTGCTGAGTGTAAGAACAGACAATTGTCTTCTCTGTTATAAAAATAAAATGACAAAATTGATGACATTATTGTGGCCTTAAATCTGAGTCAGTTTATAGCCTCGAGTCATCTGGGACAACCTGCGCACCACTGAATACAAACTACCAGATATGACAGCAGTGCTGGTTAGGTTACAACTCCTAACATCAAGAGAGGTGATTTCAATGTGATTTGAATGCTTAATGGTTGCATAAAGTATGTGCGAATGTTTTCATTGTACAAATGTAAGCTCAGAACATGTTTCAGAATATGCAGATGTAAATGTTTAACTGAAGATGAAAACTGTCTGACCAGTTTTAACAGTCTTTTTTTTTTTAATTGATGTTGCCATTTTTTTAGGCGTATTTTCTGCAGAATAAAACTTGTGCAAGTGGAGACAAAGAAAGCATGGGCAGGAAAGAACATGTGGCCGAATCAGATATGTAAACATGCAATGTTACAACAACACCCCTTTCATGAGTCTAACAAATGAACCAGACTTAAAAGACAAACCCAATGTTTTCAACAAGTTAGATTCAGATGCAAAAGACCATTAAATAATTTAAAGATTACAGGTAATCATGTGGAAAGGTTTAAGCAATAACCCTACTAATGCAGTTCAGCTTGTTTTGTCAAGTATGCAGTCAGCCAGTCTCCTTATGGACTTTACAAACACATTGTATCCATGGCAACACTCTGACTTCATGTGTGGGTCATCTGACAGAGCATAAAGTCGCTCAGATCCTACGATATGACCGCTATTCTAAAATAAAGTGAACAACACTGACAGACTCACTGCATAATGCCAAGAGTTTCAGTCATGTTACTTGGCTCTGTCTTTACCGTGCGTGTCTGTGTGTGTGTGAGAGATAATGCACACAGAGAACAAGGACCAAGAACATTGCAAAACAATGGATGTTTTCGCATGCCGTGATTGGATCAGAGTCAGTGAGCAGACTCAGCAATTTGGATTCTTCTCAGTTCACCCACTTACATAACTTCACTCAAGTTCTCTGTCTCCTCTCTGTTTGTTCCTGATCTCACTCTCCTCACCAACCACCCCATAATTTCACAGTTACTCAACTCTTTACATCACTGCTGGCTGGTAACCACGGAGAATTAACCTCACACCCAGGAACTGCTCCATGGCAATGGGCTGCTCTATTCAGCTCTTTGTGTTCATTCATCCTCTAAACTTGGTGGATTTATCCACACATACACACTCGCACAGAAACGCCCTCTCTCAGCGAGGAAATATTCAGCTAGAGAGTTGGAAAGGAAGACTTGATGGACTGAGGAGAAGTGACAGAGAGTGGTGGAGGAAAGAACGTAAAATGTAACAAGTTTTACAATTAAAATCAAATGGAAATTTATGTTTGTTATAGTTCACATTTCATACCAGCAGATGGCAGCACTGACCTGACCTCTTCCACTGTCCTGCCCTTAAATAACTCAAGTGTTGAAGATACATGATGGCAGACAAAACCACAACATCTCATCTCACCATGCGAGGTGTTAGTTGCATTCAAGTGAGGTAGTTGTTGCCCTAAAGTTGCCAGTTACTTTTGTTCATTTTTTCTGACAGGTAACTGAAGTTTGAGATCAAGTTTTGAATGTTATTTATGTCTCTTTTTAAAATCTTTGACTCTACCAAAAAACATCTTCAGAGATAAGAACATTACATAACAGAACATTACATTTCAAAACAGAAATGAAAGAAAAACAAGCTTAAGATTTGAATTAACAAGCATTGCTTGTTAACCTGTAATCTAAATACAGTTTGAGCACTTGAAGAGGAGCGAAGGGAAACAGTGACAGTAATGCAATGTAATTTTTTTCATGGTGCTTATTTTGTGATGATCATCGTCATTTTTAAGTATTAAGATTTCATTTTCCTCAACAATAAAAAATAGCCTACACCATATTACAAACCAACAACTAGCTTGGTGAAAGTTCTCTGACACCCGATATAGCTTCAAAATAACTGGCAGCAATAAGCGTCAGTTAGGCTTTGCAGAGCTACTACAACTGACAACTTGTGCATTATACTGCACTCTGTGGTGCCTCTTATACTTGTCCACCACCTGCTTACCTAAGCAAGGTTCAGCAGCATGCATTAGGAAGAGGCCATTAAAGCAATGATGCAGTGAAAGTGTAAGGTGGGAGCTCCTCCCAGCACAAATCTATAAGTACACACAAAATAAACCCCTACGGTTTCCTTCTGTTGATCTCCTTTCCTTCAGTTGTTGAGCTGACAACATGACATTGTCTACACCTTTAAATGTTTCTCTATCTGCAGAAGTTAGCTCTGTGATAGACTGATGACCTTTCCACTGTGTTCTCTGCCACTTGTCCAGTATATACTGAAGTGGGATCCAGCACAGCGGGGCTCTGTGACAGGGTCCTACAGGGCTGTGTTTGGAAACTGAATAGATGAATGGATGAACAGTACAGCCAAGTTTCTGAGAGTTTAAGGTGACAGAGTTCATCTGAAGCTGAAGATATCCTAATGCCTTTCTGCTGTTCTTGTGTAAAAGACAAAAGGCATTTGATGATAATACGAGGAACTGAGCTCATGATTGAGGGTGGGGCAGCATGTTCTATAGGAAACTGTAGGAAGGGGCCTTTCCTGTTGTTTTTTGTGCAAGAAACTATAATCTCTTGACTGACTTGAGACATATGCTGTACAAGTGCCAGGCCACCCTAATGGCAAGTTGAAGTGGCTTATTGCCAGCTCCCGTTTTTGTCCTCCGGGCCTGTTCCTAACTTTTCCTCTCCACAGGGTCCTAAGCCGCTTGTTAAACACTAACTTAACACTGTTGCACTCAGCAGTTTCCCCCAGAAGTTTAGTAGCACAGCAGAAAGAAAAAAGATAGTGTGTTGAACTCATTACCAGTAACACGGAGAGTGCTTAATATTATACTTAAGAGGGGCAATGGAAAATCCGATGACCCAAATGACTTTTTAATAAAAAGAACAAAATAATTGAAAAAAAGGCAAGCGAGCCTGCCACTAAATTCTAGAATTTCTTTTTGTAAATACTGAAAGAAAAGATATTGTGAACCTGAGACAAATGGATAGTTTCAATTGAAATATATATTTCGTACAAACTCCTATTCTGTTTGTATAAAGAATTCTGATTAAAAGAAAATATTTGATATTGTTGCGTCACATACAAAAATTATTAAAGAATGTAAAATGAAACCACTGATGCATATGTGCAACCACTCATGCAAACAGATTTATTTCTTAGCAAAATGAAAACAACAAAGTCATTTTTTATTTATAAAGTTGAAAGAGACTCATATTCTTTAGTTAGAGAGCAATTTCCCTGCTTTCTCAAAAAAAAAAAACAACTATTGGTGCATAGGCTCAAAAAATTTAAAGAAAAACAATTTAGTGAGTGATCAACACAGACCCACGAGAAGGCTCTAGAGCAAAAACCTCCACTTCAGTGGCAGTGATGGAGCAGAAATCCACTGCATTTGACTGCAAGGAATACATTGTAGGGTCATCAATACTTAGAAAAGCATTTAAAATGATTGATCATAGTCTATTTGTGAATAAACTGAAGAGATATGGTATTAGGATATAAATTAACAGATAAGAAACTACCCTGATGATAGATATCAATATTTACAAATTATTAATGTCTGATTGGATTTGTTGAATGATTTATGGGGTTCCAGACGGTTCAGTGCCAAGCTGTCTCTACTGTTAATTGTTTTTTTCTAAAATAAACTTCTGCATAATGCTCTGGGAAAGGTCTGAAGCAGTTTTCAAAAAAAGTGGAAAGGGAACGTAAGGTTTTAAGGAATGGTAAATAATGATCAGTAATGCTCAAATACAAAGGGTGTATTTAAACAAAATTCTGAGCAAGTTAATTGACTGAATCAAATGAACTCAAACAAACCAAGTGTAACAACCATGCACGGCACTGCTGTTTGGTCAATACACCAAGTTTAAAGCTAAAACTATGATTCTAAAAGATTTGTATCAACTGTTTGATTCTAGGTTGGGACAGTCTAGACTTCTGCATAATTACCACTGCAAGAAAACCATTGAATCAATAGCCATTCATTTTTTATGTGTTAATACTTCAGTTGTTGAAAGTGTCTGCCAGATACTTGCTGCAAACAGGCTCATTCAGACTGGAAAGAGAAGAGAGATCAGCCACAGCACAGCTTAAGTCTGACCGCTGGAGACAAGACATCAAATTCCCTCTGCTCTCTTGGAGAGAAGAATGAGTAGTGAGAAAAAAAAGGAGGGGGAGGAGAGAAAGAGTTGACAGAGACAGTCCGCTGGGAGATCTTTTCACAGACTGGCTTCTACACAGGCCTGAGGTCCCGTGGTGCTGCTTTACTGACAGGATGTGACATTAGAGAAGGGTCACAGAGAAGGACTGTTTCTCATAGCTCCACATTCTTCACTCTCACCACTATATTCCTCTAAGCTTCTCAGCTTATTCTCAAACCATCAGAGATTGAGGGCTGATATCACCGTAAACTTCTGATTGGGTTCACTTTGACACGGAACTTATTTTTGACATGGCCCTGTGTTGTTGACTCAGATTTGAAATAAGAGCATTTTGACAGATGAGATATATAGTTATGCATAAAGTGCTTAATCAACACTGCCGAATGGATTCCAGTAAGTTTTGTCTACCTATGGTTGTAACATGCATGCAACATTACCAGTAATGGTCTCTGCATCTCTGTAGGTGAGCTCCTGGAGTGAAGCCTGCAGACTTGCTTCACTGACATACTCCTCCTCTTCCTCCTCTTCGCTGACCAATTGGAGCCCTGGATCGTGTAGCCAAGCTGTGTGTTCCAGGGACGGTTTAGGGGCTGGGGCAGAGGAGCAAGTGTGGGGAGGCAAAGTCTTCGGGTCCAGCTTGGCGCCGTGTGGTTACCGATTTAAAACACGACCAGCCATGGACAAAACTTGGACTTGTCAAAACAAGGATGGGACAAAATCATATTAGATTTGTCTTGAATGTACTTTTGGACTTTAGCAGACAAAATTGGTCAGGATTTCTCAAGCACTGGGCAGGTGGGAGTAGCAGAACCCAAACTTCACACGGATGTACAGAGGTTATTCACTACATATCTGAAAGAGAAAGACAGACAGCAAAACACAAGGAGAGAGGACTTAGTTTACTCTGACAATATATCATGAGCTTAGGCTAACACTTCGTTATCTTAATAAGGGCAAGCATGTTAATATATATGTATAAAAATGGGTCGGCATATTAGCTGACAAGTTAATATGTCGATAATAATAATAATATGTGCAAGAATGTAGGTAGAGATAATAGAACACATGACATGGCTGCGCTATCGGTTTACTATGTTCTCTCACACAATCCAATAACACAACTTTGTAATAAATAATATCTTATTGATTAATCCTTAGCTTGTAAAATGCACAAAAATTATGAGAAAATGCTGATCCCAACTTTCTCGAGTACAGGTGAAAATGTTTAAATGTTTTATCAAAGTGGCAAACCCTTTCATTTAGGAGCCTGACACTAGAAAATGTTTGCCCTTTTAACTATTTTTGCTTAAAAACATACTTAAATAATTACATGATCCATGAATGCAAGACTACCTAGTACAACATCACCACTCAGTGCAGCTTCACAAAATCTGCATAACTGATCAAACATCTCTTTGACACACTGACAAATAACAAATGAACACAAAATCTTTGCAGAGTCTGTTATTATTGCATTAGTGCACAGCTGTTGTACTGTACGGGTATCAGGTGTCTCTGATTGACTCTGAACCACTGACTGTATAAAACACTGGACAAACCCTCCGTGACGTCACCCATTGGTTTCTGCATGAGCGAAAGTGAAGCCTCAGA